>VYZQ01012478.1:35304-58360 GCA_013400655.1 Mystacornis crossleyi | reverse complement strand
TATCTGGTCCAGATTAATGCCAGTTGAAAACAATGAGGAAAAAAACGCCACACCAAAACACTTCCATAAAAAAATTCTCAGTCTCCTTGAAAAAGCATGTTAAAACTATCTTTATACACAATAAACACCATCTTATTTATTTCTGCTATAAAAATATTTATCAGTAAAGCTGCCAAGAACGATTTGATGCATGCCAGAATCCTCAGAGCACAAATTGCAATGCATATTTTGTTTCTAAAGAACATTACTTGGAAAACATCAAAACTCAGCACAGTTTCTGGAAAATTGTTACAGTGTTGCTATAATTAAAAACCCACAAGGTAGACACAGTTAATTAGAACTGGTCTCCAAACATTTAATTCCTTCTCTATCTTCCCTGCAAAGAGAATTTCTTATCCTTGCCTCCAAGGGTCTATTTCAGGCCCTATCAATCCTCCTATCCGCACAAGCTGTGTCCCAGCATCTCCACACGGCCAAAAGAAATACACTGTTTACCTGAGAGAAGGGAAGGGGAGGAGAACAGTGGGAGCAGCTCCGAAGCAAGAGATGACAACAGCTCTCTACCAGCCCCACTCTGGACTCTGCTGGAAGATGGAACTGAGCCACTGCCGGGAGAACGGTGTCCCAGGGACAAGCAGTTCATGTCAGCCTCAAATGCCAGAGCTAAGGATCACCTAACATAATAGCACAACACGACTGCTTGCCACATGACAGTCAGAGACCCTTCACCTGAACCACTCAGAAGCCAAAGAATATTCAGAAGAACAAACAGGCCATGTTTTTGTATTTCCTATCTGGCCTAGTTCCACATCCATTCCCATCATCTCGTCTCTAACTCTTACTTGCTACATTACATTTCATTCCAGACTGATCACTTCTCTTTTTCTTTCAACTATCAGCTTTGTATCTTCTTTTTTTTTTTTTTACATTGCAATCAATTTTTTCCAGTAAGCATATCAGTGTAGTCTCCTTCAAAGCATTTTTAGAGGCTTTTCAACCCCAATCACAAGGCAAACACCAGCGGAATTCCTACCAAGTGGGATTTTAAATCTTCTGATATGTTCTGCAGCACAACTCCTTGGGACAGATGCCAACTGGTTTTGACATACAAGATGCATTAAAGTATTACTCAAATTAAGGGGTGAAAATACCTCGCATATTGCTCTATATACACGTTCTTAAAAGAAACATTTTCAAATTGAACATTTTTTTCCTGGAACAAGATATATCCACACCTGTGTGTCAACTGTGTTCGAATATTATAGACTCAGAACACAAATCTCAGTTATAGATCTTCTCTGATTAAAATTTGTGACCACTGCAAAGACCTGAATTACAAAATAACACTCCCTGATGTTATTTCAAACAGTGAACACGTTAACAGTTTTCTTTTTTCTTAGAAAGCCTCATAATCTTAACATAAAATAACAGGTTAACACAAAGAACTTGCTAATGTGTATAAGTGTGTTGCTAGAAGGTTTACTGGAAGGTATTTCTAAAGTAGCTCAAAACCATGCAGTTATGGAGGGTGGCAGATGTACATGGATAAACCTGCCAGAACTACTTGATAGTGCTGACAAGCAGAACTTACTGTGTCAACATATTGCCCAATTTCGGGATGGGGGAAGAAGAAAAAAGACAACCAGAACCTTGGCAGCAAATATTAAACTCTTAGACTAATTTGAATTTCATTTTTATCAGTGTAACTAAACAGTTGCCTCCTACCAATAGTATGGTTTCAAGATGTCTTTGGCATTTCGTTAAGTATAGCAGCAATCAATATTAACCCAGATTACAGTTCATAATAAGCAAAATTCAGCAGCTTGTATTAAAAAAAAAGGAGCCTAATAGGAAAAAAAATACAAGTTTTCTGTGTGTCTGAAAGACTGTTATACCAGCTGGTGCTGAGAACAGCCTAAGCATTTGCTTTCAGTCGAACGTGAAAACACCAGGTTAAATTCACAGAGAAGAAACCAAGTTTCCAAATTTACATATTGGCTAATACTTTAGCTTTTCGAAAGTTTAATTTCAAAATCAAAATAACTTTTCTTTAAAAGCAATTAGCTACTTTTTTTCCTAGTGATGAGTAAATATCTGCCAGTTTAATTTGTGACAATTTACAGTCACAATAATAAAGTTCTGTATTCACTGAAGATGTATCTCACTAACCAAACCACAGAAATAAGACCATTTACTGTTGTTTTCACTACTAATTCATATATACCAAAATTTGTAATGTCTTACATGTAGACAATTAAGAATACTTGTAAATTGAAACACATTTCCCACTCCTAAAAAATGACTGGGAGCTATTAGCTTTTGTGGTGCTGTGCTCTGTGCAACATAGTATTTACAGCAGGCATATTGTGTCTAAAGTGTATTCTTCCACCAGCCTTCACTGCTTCAGAGACATTAACCAGCAGCTCACCAGAAGCCACTCCACCTTCATTTAGGGCAGCCAATAAAAAAATTGCAACTCTCCCTTTAAACAGAATGAAGCAGCAAAATGAAATTTCAGGGCTGACTATAAGATGTCCTCTTTGAATGGGACTGGAAAGTGCATATATTTTACTTCAACAGTCTCCTAAAATAATGGGGGTGGGGGTGCATTTGTTTGCTTTTTTTTTCCACTGTGTTTCTAAAACTGTCAATCTAAATGCTATTCCTACCAAACAGATAAATTAAAAATGTTTGAGAAATCATACTTTCTTGAGAAAACAACTACCTAAAGAGCAAACATATATGAATGATTTAACTGTATGTCAAAGCAGAAATTTTTGACTTGTCTGACACAAAAACAGCTAACCTAGAAAAAGTCTGAGATTCACTTCACCTAGTACAGATAAAACTGCAAGTGCAAGCTCTGCTTTTTTTCAACTTAAAATGGATTTCACACCATGACAGGTTTCATTCTGCATTAAAATTGCAAATCTTCCATTTGGCCCAGTTTCAGCTGCAATTGATCTGCTTTGTCGTCATAGATTAAAAAAAAACAGTGAAGGGCACTGCAGCTTTAAATATTTCAGAGCTATGTAGCTAGTAAATAGACTCCATTGCAATATGGCTCTGAAGGTCGTGTCCTATTGTCTCTTTTCTCTGCAAATATTCTGAACAGCATAAAATGGTTTATTTTATACAATACCTCCCTGCCATTTCTAAATCATGTCAATTGTATTAGGCATTTCCTTACTGGAAAGGACAGATACGCCACTCTTTCCATACACACCCACGCTGCTTCGAGATGTATTCAAAACGTCCACTGTGAATATAACAGCAGGGTGTACGTATTACATGTACACAGCTTTTCATGTGGATACCTTATCCGAACAGACTACCCGTTAAATCCCACCACGACATAAGGACAATTAGTTATTGCAATGGTGATAAAATAATTAACTGAATTTCAGGTCAAGAAGCATCTTGGGTTAAAATTAACAGCCCAGTTAGAAAACTGAAGCCAGCAATTTCAACATCTCAGATTCTCACATATGGGAGAATATGAAAAAAAATTCTAACACAGCACCAAGGGAACGTAGTCCACTGAACCTGTTTTTCATGAAGGCTACTACCTTTCAGATGCTAAAAAAAGAGCAAAAAACAACAAAAAAACCCCCCATATGCCACACTTAACAGTAAGTTACAAGAAAAATAGGATTTTAAACCTTAAGCTAGAATTGGAAATCTCTGTGTATGTACTCCCTACGTTCAACCCCACTTCTTTTCATATAAGGTGACTATTTGATGCAAATATGAGTTATGGAGATGCCACTCAGACAGAACAGTAACATGAAACACAGCCCTACAAAAAATAGAAATTTGTGATAGCTGTCACCATGCAGAAGGTGCGTGTAGTCATTTACCTGAAAAGGCAACAGATTGTTGCCATTGTCCGTCCTGAACGCGTTGTCTTCCATCCAGGATTTGGGGGTTAAGGGTGCAGCCCGTGGGAACTTCGGAGGGGCAATGACATTGCTGGAGAAGGGTTTTTTAAGGGGTGAAATGGGATTGAGGGGGGAGGGTACACCGACTCCCACTCCCACGCCAACCCCCACTCCAACTGCCCTTCGAGGGTCCCTACCAGCCTGCAGCCCACCCCAGGGGTTGGAAGGTGTACTCCAAGCCGCATTTTGATGGTTATTCCAGCTGGAGGACGAAGAAGAGGAGGCAGAGGAGGAAGACGGTTTGCTGGTCATGATGGGCTGATGGCTGTAAGCAGCATTTCTCTGGGCGAAAGGTGCCTGATTAGGACTTACAGGTGACCTCCGCTGCTGCTGCTGCTGCTGCTGAGCTTGCTGCTGCTGCTGCTGATGTTGGTGGTGTTGAGTCTGAGCTAGGCCAATCTGAGGTGAGAAAGTGCCACCAAATACAGGGTTGACATGGTGTGGAAAATTCTGGAAAAGCATTGTCCCATTGACTGGAGTAATCCCTTGGAAAAAGCTATCATCCACCGTGTTTGTGGTCCCTGTAGACCAGGTGCTGCCAAACGAGGGAGACAAGGAGGTGCCGGCTGCAGGTTCCTGTTGAGGCTGGTGAAAGCTCAAGCCAGGCAAAATGGGAGACTCCATCTGCATCTTCTCCTTGCTATTTTGGGAAGGAGTCGATGTGCCGATACTAGTCACTGAGCTGTTGTCTTCTGGTTTGGGCGTCTCCGACGAGATGGGTGTAGAGGGGGCTTCTGCTGAGTTTGGATCTTGCTGCTGCTGCTGCTGCCGCTGCTGCTGGGGCTGGGCTTTGCTTTTGTCCATCAGTAAATCATCCTGCATGGTTTGCGCAGCTGAAACAGTAGGGGAAAAAAACCACAAAGACAGATTATTAACATTGTCATTCATACCACAAACCAGTCTGTTTTAATCATTTGCCAGACAAAAATCTCGTCCTATTGCTAGTACCATGCTACAGCATATTGCAAGGCAAACCCGTAATCTTCCCCCTCCCCCATTTAGGAATATGTAACCTTTGATCGTGCTAGATTGTCTTTAAAATATTTTTTAAGATGCTTCACCCTTTTTGATGCCTTGTTTCCCTTCAGTCTAAATGAGAGATATGCTTATAGGGCAGAGATATACAGCAATTTCGCCACGTCTCTTTTCTCTTACACCGGAACTCAGAGCTCTCACCCTGCAATGAGAAACTGATTCTGGTTCCTGTTTTTCCAAGCACCCTCCTCCTCCACCTCCTCCCCCTGGTTATTTGCATACGTCAATAAATACTGCTGCGTCCTTCAGCAAGGTTAAAAAGACACCAGTCTTCGCTCTTCTCCACCCCCTTTTCTATTGGGGGACCTTTAAAGGAGCCGGGTCCGATTTTCCTTAATTAACAAGCCAGCTTCCAGCGATTGAGGTTTATCAGCGCGAAAGCGCACACGGCCGCTCGCACTGATACGGGAGCGGCTCCGCGCTGCACAATCGCTTCCTGCCCGTCCCTGCGCCCGGCTCGCGCCGGCTCCGGGCAGCGGAGGCGATGGCACAGCCGGGAAGGGGGGCCGGGGGGGCGGAGACACTTCGCGTACAAAGCCACCGATGGGTGTTAGATTTGCCTTCGGTGACCTTACGATCTCTCCGCGTAAAATGCTATTTTACATCAAAGCAGTCCTTTACTTGAAGGTTTAGCTATCTACTCGCTCTATTTATATACATACTCGCTCTATTTATACACATACATATGAAATCATCGGTAATTTGTTCATTAGAAAAACATAGGTCAAAATCAGCAGACCGGGGCGGTGTTACTAGACTATGATCTTTCTGATGCTTTCAAATGAAATATAAAACCAGGGAAAATCGAAATACTTACAGCATAGACATGCTGCATGTTAAAAACCATCTTTATATGCACGAGACAAAGACTACTGATGCAAATATTAGCTAAATCAATACATAAGTTTAAACTTTAGAAAGGAAATGTATGTGGAATGGTTGAGGCTTATATGTGCTAGATAAGGTGCTTCGTATGAAACAGGGCAGATCATATAATTTTATTATTTTGAAACCCAGTAGTACTAATACAATACAGACATCAATGAACAGCAATTGTATGAAATCACAACAGGAATCTCCACATTTTGCAGGCTTTTAGCCAATTGAAGAGATCATTCTAAATCTCCAAAGTATTTTAAATGAGCCCCAAATAAATTAATTAACTATGTCAAAGATGGCCATCGCTGAATACCTAGCTGCATTTCTATTGAGTTAATCATATGACACTTACATGCCTGACTGCATTTTTTTAGGATTGTTTTTGTAATGTAACAATGTTAAGCCAATCAATTAACTGTTTAAGAAAGGTGGCAAAGTGTGAAACCGTTGACACTGTCCTTTCTGACATCAGACGGTCCAGGTGTATCTTACATTTTTTGTTCTTTCTTTTAAATATCTTCTGAGGCATGCACACGCATTTTAGTTAAAATGAATGTCAGGAGAGGTTTCTGCTATCAAGTTACAGCTTATGCTCTCCCTTATTTACCAGTTCAACATGTAAAGTGAGCAGCAAGGCTTCCTGAGCAGACCGTGCTGTGAGACAACATTAGCTCCTAAGGACGGGGTAAACCATTGCATCTGTTCCAGGCAGTGCTGCTGCTGCTGGGAGTGCAGAAAACCTTGCAAGGCATTTGAAAGCAATACTGCAGTAAACCACAATATATCAAGCTCTGGCTGTGTAACTTTCCATTAGCTTCACTTCTATCCACATCACTATTACTCCTAAGGCTACATAAAACTACTGATGACTCCAGATCAGAGGGAGAAAAGGATCATGTGTATCCCTCTCCCCTGGTTCTGAGCTATCAGTATAAAAATACATCTAGAGAGAAAAACATAGCAGCTGAAATGTTAAAATTCTGTCCTCAATAAAGTTATATTTAATTAGTTAGTCATCAGGTTATCTATAGTGGCTAGCAGAGCAGTTGCTTCAAATATGTACCTTGACTTAGGCTAGCTGGTTTTGAACTTTATCCTAAGGACTGTGATTCACATTCCCTTCCATATTGCTTCTTAAAGGCAAAAATCACTGCACAGTTCAACCCTCTTGTCAAGGTCAAGACCTTCCTTTAATGAATGAAGCCAGTCCAAATAAAAAAAATACTGGTTAATAAATGGCTTTGAAAGACAGGCCAGCCAATGTCTAATGTTGGACTAGTAAGCAGTACTCTTGATTATTTGCTGGTATTAGTATTTGTACAAATTTACAATCCAGTACAGGAAATCTATATCCCCATAGCAATACCAGCTCCATTTGCATGCAGATACCCACGCAGCCAACACAGAAATGTTTAAGGAACAGTTACCTTTGGATTTTCTGTATTTAAAGATCAACAAAACGACAGTATATTTATTTTCTTCTTTCTGGTTTGGTATATGACAAATAGTCGACCAGTCTGGCAAGAGCACTTTGACAACTGGAAGCTTTCAGCGCATGCTCTCCCAAGGAATCATGGGGTTTGAAGTCTTACCTATGGATAGCTGAAAGGAAGAGAGCTCGAAAGGAAAAAAAAAAAAAATCTGCGCACTCTCTCTTCCCAAGGAAAACGGCTGCAATCTGAATCATCAGCTCTGAGAAAATATCTGCCAGACTGAGCTGAAAGTGACTAACTACGAGCTTTCCAACAGTCTGATTTAGAAGCCCAGATCAAATAGCCACCTATTCAGAACAACAGCTAGACAAAGAAATAGTTACAGTATTTCCAAACCTCCCTTACAAACTCCTAGCATAAGGAATTAATTATAAGCTCATACCAGCTATAAAATTTACAGCTATTACAAAGGAAGTTGTGTCACTCTGCTTAACTGAAGAATATATTAAATAATCACGTGTCCTAATGTAATTTCTAAATATATTCTGAAACTCAAACACAAATAGGTCACATCAGCACACAGGTGAAAAGTTGTACTATCTGAATAGCTTCCAATTTTCAAGTTACAACTTCTTCATTACTGAGTTGTTACTACACTAGAAGTTCTAACACAAAAATAAGCTGTTCAGAAAAAAAAAATCAAGGTGTGAATGTTACTATTTACCATTCCATCTATTCTGCACACTATAGTGCCACACTTCACTTCCCTCCCTTTCACTACCCACCACCTACATCTCTCCAGCCTCCACATCAATATACAGCCTGACAGGAGCTCCTCTCATAAGATATTAATATTGTGATCATTAACGTAGGTCAGGTAAAATTTTCAGAATTTAATTCACTGGCACTTGGTATTCTGTTTTGCATTAGTCCATGAATTATTCTGCATATTTATTCTGGGTAATTCATAATACTAATTATTCAGACCAAACAGTACTGCTCATATGGAAATATATAGTTGAAATCAGAAGTGTGAAAATAACAGTGTTTAATAAAAGTGCAGGCTGATTTTCCAGAGATGAACTATGCATAGCTTTGTGCGTGAAAGAGAGATGACTAAAGCTGAGAAAGATAAATTAGGGCAGTTGACAGTGAGTTGTTCTAACACTTATGTCTCTGCTTTCTGCACTCTGTTTATGTTGGACTGTATGGTCTGCCTGCCCTAAATCAGAGCTGTAATTAAGAGTTTCTCAACACTTGCTCTAACCTGTTTGTGCTACTCTGAATCATTAAAGGTAGCAAAACTGCTTTCTTCCAGCAACTGAAAATACTTAATTTTACAAACTATCCCATCTATCACAGGGCTGGCTCTAGGCATTCTGTGCTCCTTCTTTATGTCCTTATTTACTTTTGGTTATTGCTTTTCAGATGATTTGAGGATTCACATGCAAGGGATCGCACTGTTTCTGTCAGTTCTTCCCAGGGGACAGTTTCATTTGGTAGATCAATCATTAGGATAAGGAAAAGCACTCCAGAACCAAAGAAAATCAAGAGGTAAAGGCAGTTTTTGATCAACTAGCCACTAGCAGAAAACAATTTTTGTTTGTTTCTAGCAACCAACTTTGTCATAACTGGAAGTTAAAAGATAGTAACAACAGCTGAATCAGAATACGAGAGCTTAATTCAATCTGGTATATGAATTACTTGACCTGGGCCAGTTCCAAAGAAATAAATGTAAGAAAGGCCCAAATAAGCCAAGTTAATTCAATTAACATTGTATAAAGTGTATTTTTATTTTAAGAAATTCATTATGAAGCAATTTAAGCCTCTTTAAGCCTCATATGACTAACAAACCATGCTACTCTTTTTGACAGAAAGCAACTATTCCAACTAGCTTGAAGGTTAAAAGAAGTGTTATGCTACTGAATAAACCCCAAATTTTATTGTAGAAACATGCTTTTCAGCTTAATTAGTTTCATTTTAGCCTAACTGAGGGCTACTTATCTTTTAAAAAATGGAACCAAGTCAATGAAAAATGCCTAACTGAACTTGTAATTTAATTTTACATATTGCTATCATAGCAGTTAACACTTAGATTTGCCAAAAAAGAATATTCCTATATTGCCGGATTACTTAGCTTCGTTGTAAACAGTGAATAATTTCAACAGTTTTAATACTGTCAGGTCAGAAGAACTGTATTAAGGTATAGCTCCTTCATTATTTGTCGTCTTCTTTTTCGGGCCTCACTGAAATAGTCATATATGTATATTTAATCTACCTCCATGTAATTCTTTCAGTAATTGCTTGTCAACTTCTTCATTAAGCCTAAATCTGTATAAATTTGTTATCAAACCATTTAGTATTTTAGAAGTTGACATTTTGCAGTAAACCTGATAGCCAATTTTAGGGCTCAATTTTAAGCCCTACAGAGCTTATATTGCTTTTGGTGATTTTCATTAAATTCTGTACTTGCTTTCAAATGTGCAGTTTTACTTAATTCAAAATGGCTGCTACCTCCAGTCAGTGTCCGGGAGCTGAGCTCTGGCAAACCTCCAGGAAGAGCAGCCACTTTCCCTCACTTTGCACTGGCCGAACGGAGCCTGCTCCCAGAACAGTCCTCTCTCGGCTCAAACGTCGCTACCAGGAGCAGGTAAGGGATGACAGAGTGAGGCAGAGCACAGCGAACATCAGAGAAACAGCAGGAAGAAACAAAGAAGGATCTATTAAGGGATGACGTAGGAAGCAAGAGTTTAAAAACGAAAAAAATGCAAGAGGCAATCTGAGATTTATAGTGGAAATTGCCAGTGCAAAGAAGGAAGCATAAAGAACAAAAAGTGGAAAGAAAATGAAGAGAAAGGGGGGATGAGGGAGAGTGAAGGAGGAGATTGTAGGGGAGAATAAAGCAAGCATTTGAATAGAGCAGCTGCATATCCAGTCTTGTTAAGGAGAATAGAGAAGGATGGAATGACAACTCTTGCTCTGTCTGGGAATAAGGAAGTGTTTTTTTCAAATTTAAAACCGGTTGTTTATATATGTATTTTAGGATCACGCTTTGATTCTGAAAAGAGCAGACAAAAAACATATACCCCAAGCTGTCCAATAGTCTCCACAAATCAGTTTTTGGATTTCAGAATCTTTAAGATATTTATGGGATGTTAAGGGGTCTGCCATTATAGAATGCTTTGGGTTGTAAGGGACCTTTAAAGCTCCTCTAGTCCAACCTCCCTGCAATGAGTAGGGACATCTTCAAACAGATCTGGTTGCTTAACCTGACTTTAAATGTTTTCAGGGATGAGGAATCCACCCTCTCTCTGGATGACCTGTGCCAGTGCTTTACCACCCTCACCATAAAAGATTTCTTCCTTATGTTCAATCTAAATCTACCCTCTTTTAGTTTAAAACCACTAAAGCCTGTCCAATTATGCTTTTATGTATCATATTCCGTTTTTATTTTTCATGTTTGGAAAAAAATTGGAATATTTTCTTCAGGTAAATATTCTTCACAACCATTATTAGTCACTATGACCTTTATCATAAATGGCAGGCAACTAGCATATCCTTTCAACTCCAAAGCAAAAATACAGAAATTGCATAAACCACATACTCCTAGAAATAAAACCAGCTCCCCTATTTCCATTTGTAACACTTGAGAATAAACATAAAAAACCTAAGCTAGGCTAGCCTAGCTGCTCAGTGTTCTGCCCAATAGACAATGAGCTTAGTCCAGACCAAGAATAGGAACCAGAAACTCTTGATATCTAATATTGCTCTTACATAGCACAGACAGCTGTAACTGGGACAGTGTGTATTAGGATCTTTTCCAGGAGGTCATGCCCACGTGGTTTACTCAGGCTACTGTACATCCAACACTCCTCAACAGTAGTAGCAACACTGAATTTTATGGTCCCAAGAATAAGTACAAAGTAGGTTTCCTGGGACGTGATGTCAATGCCTTCTTCCTACCTGTTTCTGTACATTCCTCCTGTAAGGAACATTTATATCTCTGTAAATACTTCAGCATTCCTCTTTATGATACTTTTAGCAATTAGAAGATAAACAACACCTTCCTATATAGGAAGGTGTTGTTTATACATGCCCTTACTATTATGCACATAATACTGCTTACAAGTCCAAGTCAAGGTCCAGGAGTTTTACACACATTTTGACAACACTTTTCTCTCCCCAAAGACTCTCAAAGCCAGACTGTATTGTCCCTAGCTAAGGCAGCAAATAATCCAGTATATTCCCTAAACTTGCCTTCCTATTCTACCTGATGTCTATTATCATGTACATGCAAATGCTTGATCTCAGCCAAGAACAGCTGTAGGCTGATGCAGCTGCACAGTTGCACCCTGGGCTTGGCCCTGTAAATTACAACCCTGAACAGCAACTGCAGTGTAATTTACACAAGGTACAGGGACTAGTTTCATATAGCAAAACTTATTACAAGAGTTATTCTTTAAAAATGTAACCTGAAAAGGAAAATTAAAAGTTGATTTTTACAAACTAATCTTTCCAAGAATCTGTTGTATCACAACTGCCTCTGAGAAACGGGCTATTGCCTTTGCTTGGGGAGCGTGACGTGAGGGCAGGAGACAGACACCCACGGTGGAGATAATCGGAAAGGCAACTTCTTTCCAGGTCCTATCCACCTCTTTGCTCTTTAAAGGCTCTTCAGCTTCTAAATTTCCAGTTTTTCAGACTGTGATGCTCTAAGCTGACTTCTGAACATACAGCAAAATTTAAAAGCACCTTAGAAGGAGTTTTTCCCATTTGGAAGCACGCCAACAAACCCAAAAGAGAGCGTTGCCATTACCACCGGCCGTGCCATCCCTCACCCCACTTGCACACACAAGCCGGTGGTCACGGGGCCTCCGTCTAGCACCGAGTGCTACTTACAAGGGCGCCGGGTGCCTGTCCTTGTCATTGTCAACACCACCACTGAAACGGGTTAATTTCCCTTCCGCCGTTCCAGCCACCGCCCTTCGGGGCGGCCCAGTCGGGGCTGGCACCTGGCAGGGTCCCCTCCGCCCTGAGGGCAGGTGCCGGGGCCCGGCGGCCAAGCAGAGGCGGGGGCCGCCTGCACCTGTTCGGCAGGGGAGGGAATGGGGGATGCTCCTGCCCGAGAGGGTCCCTGCGGGAGGGGACAGAGCAGGCGGCCCAGCCTCCCTCCACCCGTGAGGGGTCNGTCGCCGCCTCTCCCCGCGGCGGCCTGGGCGCTCCGTCCTGCCCCGGCCACCGGCCCTGCGCCGCGTCCCGCCTGCCGAGGGAGGGGCCGCCCCGGCCGTCCCGCGATAGGGCGGATTTGCCACCTTCTCGTTCGCTCCGCTTTCTCCGCCGCCGCACGCGTGACGCCTTTGTCAGGCTCCGGGCCCTCGGCTGGGCCCGCTCCTCCGCCCGGGGCCATGGCCGAGCAGACGGGCTTGGCGCTGCCGCAGACCATGGACAGGTACGGGGAGGGAACGTTCGGGCTGGGCCTGTGAGCCTCCCGCGGCGGGTTTAGGGCCGGTGTCGCGAGTCCGGTTTCAATTTTTGTCTTCTAAAATCCTTGGTGGTCTGGGAGAAACTGTGCGAGCGCTGTCGTAAAGCAGCAGAAGTTACCGCGGCAGCCGAGGGGCGTGGAGGGGTCGCTCCCTCGGGCAGCAGGAGGTGTGTGTGTGCCTGAGCTGGGACGGTCCTGGGGCAGCTGGGGGGCTGCCGGAGCCTCGCCCTGTCCCGGCGTCTGGGAGGGCCACTGGGTATGGAACGCACTGACGGGCACGTAAAGTGAGGCACCAAAAGATGACCTAAGCTTGGCCGGCCTTGTGTGTTTTGTTGGTGGTTTTATGATCTGAAGAAAGCCTACAACTGCTTTCTGGAGCGTTCTTAAAAGTTACAACCTTAGAAGTATTTTGACTTAAGCATCTTTTCTATAATTACAGACTTGTAAATTCTATTTATTATACTTGTTTTCTCTTCATGTTTTTATTTAAATATGTAGCACTTTCACCCTGTCCCACTGAGCACTTAAGATTCCTTAAGTGTAATTTTGACCCATCTAGGAAGCCCTTGCAGCCTGTCCCTACATACAATAAACCACATTAATAGCCTGTTATTGCAGGAGTTGTGATAGTCTGGTGTCTCAGAAGGTGGGAACCCAGAAGCTATCGGGCTTCTGTTTATGAACCTGTCAAGTTTTCAATATAAGGAAGCAAAAAGAACCCTGGTGGTCTTCTCCTTTCCAGGTCGCCTCTAAGGAAAGCGTATTTAGTGAAATACAGCCTGTCATCAGGGAGGTGATGGAAATACAAACTATGTGTGGCAGAGGTAGAACTTGTGCAGCCTGGAAGGTGAGGATGAGAAGTTCCAGTTTGACATACAAAGAAGATAAAAGTGATTTGGGGAGAGGGAAAGTTTGTGTTTCAGAAAAACTCAAAATGTGAGATGACAAAGGGATAGTTTAGGTTGTAAGAGTATTGCAGAATCAACTCCTCTTAAACTAAAAAAGAAACCGAAACCAAAACAACAGACTTTCATATTCATCCTGGATTTTGTAGTTCAGTAATATATATGGTATTTTGAGGTTTGGAGTTCAAGGAAACCATAATACTCTGAGTGGATGCCCTGCTGCCCATGGCTATCGTATCACACTCCAAAGTCCTAGTTCACATTGTTGGGAAATGGCTGTAAGGTGGCATTTATAATCTTTGTTGTGACCAACTGTTAAATTAAACAGTTAATTTTTAAAAATGGGAAATTAGTTACCTGGTTGCCAAACCAGTTTACTGTTCTTCAGTTGTTACCTGTAATAGAGATGTGGGTTTTGATGTACATTTAATATTCTTGTATCCTTTCAAGTTTATGAAATTATAATTTGTGTCTCTGGCTCTTGTCAAAGACTTTCTCTAGTATACTTGAAGTAGCTTGATATCTAAAAAAATTGGTAAGTGTCTCTGATTTCCTTAATAACAAGGACAGCAAGGAAAGAATTTGAAGTACCTAAGTAGCATAAAAGGAGGTATGAATAGAGGCTCTAGCTTCCATATAAGAATTCGTTTGGCTCAGTATAGGAAACTTTAGAAATGGGTGTGTGACAAGTGGTGAATATGTAGTAAGAAGGAACCAAGTATTTAGGATTTTAATTTAATTCAGAGTGTAGCACATCATCAATAGAAAGATTTTGGACTAACCAAGACCTAATGCAGTTAGGTTTAAATAATTAGTTATTTGCAGTTGGTTTAAATAATCTTTCTGGTTTATAGAGCAGGATTACATTTGAATAAACAGATTTTTATTCACCTGATGTTTCTGAAGGTTGTACGTAACTGTTGTCATGTTGTTTGTAGTGGTGATTTAGGTGAGCCTTCAGTATTTCATCTTAAGGGACATACTCCATGATTAAATTATCTGTGGGGATTCTGAGGAATGGACATACTTCTTCTATCCTGTTACCTTTTTTGCTCATGACATATTTGTTTTCCTCAGTGAGAAAAAAAAATAGATCTGTAAAAGCTTAAGAGTAATTGCTAATGCATTATAGCTTAACACAGAGTGCATACTTTTAAATAAAATACAGGTCTTCGAGTGAAGGATGCAGAAAATATCTTTTCAGTGAAGATGACTTTCATTTGGATTCTAATAGTTAAGGAGGGGAAAAAGAAGGGTTTTCTTCTGTTTCCTAGTACCTAGATCACCACCAAGAGTGGTGATGTGCTATTGTGTCAGGAATCAGGTGTTATCTGAATGCATGCACTGCTTTGTATACAAGGGTCAGAGTTCTCAGAGCAAGTTCTTTAATTCTCTATTTGTGAGAGGGAATAGTTGGATTTTACAGGTTTTTTTCCTTAATAAAGCAAATTGGATTTCTCCAGTGCGAGGACTGACTTGATAGCATCTCCACATCATTGCCTGGGATTCATCTTTCTTTGATGTGTTTTCGCTCCATCCTTTATTTTTTCTGCATAATTTCAGTCTAGAAGCAACTCATGGATTTATAACGAAGGTAAATAGCTGTTAAGATGTAAGGAGTTAGTTACTCAAAATTTCTAGCTAAGGGTTTTATACTTACCTGAAGGATTGGCTATAGCATAAATACAAGCATGACTGTGAAGGGACGCTACACTGTGGAGTTGTCTCAGCTGCAGCATTTAGGAGACTAATCCATATGATTGACATGATCTTTTCTAGCCTCAAAATTGGAATTTCCATCCCTCTTGTAATTTTTTTCTTCTTGTTCATGTTCACATAACAGTTCCAGATAATAAGTCTTAAAATACCATCCTTTTCTGCAAGCAGAAATCTTTTCAGTCTATGGTAAAAAGCCATATTTCTGGACTAATGTGTACACTTGAAGACACGGATTAGTAGTCTGTCTAAATGGTGAGATTTTATTATTATTTCATTATTTTTAATCCATTTGTTCATACTGGTTTAATGCATACATTACAGAATTATAGTAATCTTCATTAAAACTTGAAAATATGCGGCAGTGGCGTTTTTATGTGCTGTTAATGTGAGCTGTAAGCTAAAATGTACTCATATTTTTAAGCTTTATTCTCTTGACTTCAGTTGAAGTACGTGTGGATTGCTCCTGCAGTTGGTTATGCCAAGGCTTTACAATGCTGAGGTTTTGTTTTCCATAGTGTGTCCTGTGGTAGTGATTTGTGGTATTTCATGTACTATCCAAATTAAAGACAACTGCTCCCTTCTTTCTATATATTTGCCACCTGGTCAGAACATGGTCACCATCGCTTTCTGTTACTTTGGTCTTCAAAGATGTTAGTCAAAATTTGATGGATAATCTGTTGAAGGCTTATGCAGGTACATGCTGAAGAATCAACATAGTGGTAATTTTAGCATGGTTTAATTTTTGAGATAGCATTTTTCATTTTCTGACTGGATGGTAGTTGCTCAGTTGTGGTCAATATCCTTGATAAAAACTAGAGCAACATGATGTGACTTTAACTCTCTACCCTTGCCATTCCCTGTTGAAAGGAGACAAGAGAGCTGAAATTGCAGGTAGGCTTTAAAAGCAATTAAACAATAAATTGTAGTTTGCTTAAGAAATTACTCATACTATCAAGAGAGGAGTACTGTTGCAACTGAATTTTCTCTTTTCCAGATCACTGATTTATTGAAAAAATGCTAGTAGTTCAAAAATTGCAAAATAGCATTGGGTTTTCTGTTTCAGTTTTTTGACCTGTCATCTGATTCCATGGTAATTTTCTGGGTTTTTTTCTTTTCTTTTTTTTTTTTTCAAGAAAAAAGAATGTGCAATGGCTTTGTACATAATTTTCAGTTTCTCTTTCTATTCCAGTCACCATTTGTGGTGGTATTTGTGTTGAGATCAGTCTTTTCCTTCCTTCTTTGAAAGTGCAGGCACTGATTTAGTTTTATTTGCACAATTAACTGTTGATACTTTGGTAACCTAATACACGGGTTTGGATTAAGACCCTAATGCTACAACCTAGACAGTGTAGTTAGTGCAGTGTGGTCCTTGATTGAAGACATTTATTCTGAACATCTTAAACTTGTACTGGATGTTGTGCTCTGATTTCTCTCACTGACAGAAGTTGACACGCAAGTAACTCTTTGTAGGAATGGAGTTCAACCAGATAAGATATACAGGGTAATAAGCAACATAAAACACAATACAGGATTATGTATTATCTTTATTTTTTCCAGAATGCCATCTCTGCAGTTACTCCGTCTGTTTGTTCTACTTGTACTGATTAAGCATGTCTCTCTTCCTTGTCCTATCTGAAGTAATTATTTTCTTTCTTCACAACAGAGTTAAACTCTTTTGAGAGAGGTCTTCCTGTCTTCTGGTTGAAGTCTGTCAGTGTCCAGAGGTGTCTGGCTTTCTGTTGTTCCTTGAGAGTAGGTTATTCATGCTTAGAAGGAAAGGCTGTGTAAGAGTAAAGAGTGGACCGTGCTGGGTTAATATCTACCAGAAAGGGAACAAGGGGTTTGTTTTTCCCTGTCCTTACCCCAACTATTTGGAAGTTGATGTTGATACTGGATGGAAAAAGCAAAATCACTCATATCTTGGAGAGTGGGTTTCAAGAAAGAAAGTTTGAAACTATAGTAACTTTGTAATAGCTTGGCTTTCTCACTACTGCTTCAGGCCAGGTACATCCCTTACTATTTTGCTTCACTTTATGCTGAAGGTTCTATGTAGATTGACTTTTTCCTGTGTCTTACCAGTAAAGATGATTAGAGGAGACTTAATGCAGACCTGTACACTGCCTTTTGCCCATGTGAAATATACAGGTGTCAGCATGTTATTTATAAACTATCTTAACCTTTTGACTGTTGTCTCATATGTGGGTTTTTTTCTATCATTGATGTCTGCTTTGATGTGCTTAGGAACAAATGTACCTGTTTTAATTGCTGCTTTACAATTAACTTCTACCTGCAGATAGTAGGTAATTATTCTTCCTATTTAAGTGTGGGGAACTCCTAACAGACAACTTAAAATTTTTTGTACTCAAAATCTTGGTATCCTATGTATTATGAAGGCATTCAAATAATATTTTATGTGTTGTATTCACTTTAGCTAAAAAGGCTACACAAACCCCTGTTTATTTATCTCTTCCATATAAAAGTGTTCGTAGTGCTTAAAGCTCTAATGGTTTCCTTTGCCATGGTGTCTTAAAGTGCTCACTGAAGTTGAAACTTCTGACAATTAATGCAAATATGTTGAATAAATATATTTCTAATAATTTACAGACAAATATCAAAAGGTTCAGGTATCATTTTTGGAACATCTTTTTAAAAGTAATACTTAAAGTAGTAATGAATATACCAGCTGTTTTAGGCTAGTTTGGTGCTTTTGACATCTTAATCTGCTTTTGGCCTTTCTGCACTGCACATGGGGTGGGAAATTCCTGGTGTGAAAATAGGTGCTTTCTGATGCACGTTTTTTTTTCCTCTCAGCAGAATGGGCCAAGTACTAGATTTTTTAGGGTGTAATACCTACCTTTATCAAAAGAGTGCATGACTTGCTCATGCTTTTACTGGCATTTGTAGTTTACCACAAGTAGCAAATTCACTGTCAGTGCAAAAGAATAAGAGGACTCAATTTGAAGTGGTTACAGCAAACTGCTTCTGGCTGATGTTTCTAAATGAAACTGTTGAGATTACATAAGTTGGTCAAGGGGCTGGAGCACATGACTTACTAGAAAAAGCTAGAGGGAACTAAGCCTACCTGAAAAAGGGATGGCTTGGGGGATCTGATAACCTTCTACCGAGGTTGTTCTGAAGACTGACTGTGGAGGTTCCTGGCAGGATGATGACAATCCACTGTAAATTTGAGCAGAGAAGTTTTCAGCATGTGAGGATGGGGGTGATGCAGTGGAGCCTGGGAACAGGTTGCCCAGTGCAGTTGTGGATCTCTGCCCATGGGGCTTTTCTGGACCCAGCTCTGCCATCTGGTCCGAATTCAGTATTGCTTCTGTCTTGGGCAGGAGGTCTGACAAGATCTCCTATGGTCCCTTCCAACCTGTAGTTCTGTGATACCAGGTCTAGATGCAATCCCCGTTTAAGTGGGTAAACAGCACAGGATCATTTGCACTGCATAACTTCAGCATACTATGCTGAAGGTGCCAGTAGGAAGGTACACTCCACTGACACCTTCTAGCAAATCTGCACTTGGCCTTTTTTTAGCACCAGCTCTGAAATTTGTACCTAGAAGTTAATATAACTTCCTGTCTAGTTAGACTGGGATCTTGCTTTTTTTTTTCTCTTAAGAATTTTTGCTCCTGTCCTGTTAACGCTAATGCTTTTTGTCAAAAATTTCTAAAACTCAGTGGAAGTGCTTATGCTCAGGATTTTTGTGTTAGGGATTCTGGGGGAAGGATTAGGCATCTACTGCCTAACTCTAGTGTAGGATAAGAAAACTTACAATCAAAAGGTTCACTTTTAAATTCTGCTTAAAAAAAATGCACTGAAGTTGTATTAAATCAGGGACTAGCTGTTCATTTGTTTTTAAGTTAAGATAAAAATTAAACTGGCTTGCTATATAATAGCTTCCCCTATAACAAGTAAATACCGGTTAATTTAAGGGCTAACCAGGGAATTCTTGTATGTGCTTGTGTTTGGAAACAACTCTCACAGAACCAAACTTTTTGGATAAGTGTTGTTAGTGCTGCTAGGTTTTCAGGTGATTGCTGATGAGACGTATGGACTATTTAGTGTTCTCAGTTTATGTATCTCTGCCTGTTTCCCCCTATGGCCATGCAGCTCTTCTTCAGTGCGTACATGTTAAAAGAAACTCTAACACAGTGCAAAGGTGGTAAATAATAGTGTTGTCATGGACAAGAGGGGTTGGCATTCAGTGGTATTTTTTTTAAGCCATTTTGATATAATTTATTATTTCTTCACAATCTTTCTAGAAAAAAAGAAAAGACCTTCTATCCCTCTATTTTAAACCTTCAATGTGGTCATTATCCAGATGTCTTCTCATTTGTGTCTTCTAAGTACCTCCTCCTGGAATGTGAACATTTTTGTTTAGAAGTGTTTTTTTTTATTGGACTAAAATGTGCCGACATAAGTTAGCTTTCTGTGAGGGATATAATTACAGAAGACCATGTGCAGGGTGCTTGTGACTGTTCTGCTGGTGAGTCATGCAGTCAGTTCCACAGCTTGTCGAGGAGAGTTACTTAATGTTACGATCAGACACCTTGCAATTTTGTTCACATTTATTCAGAGGAAAGACATTTCCAAATTTTCAATGTCTGCCACATTGGATAGGTGTTTTCCTTGTTGTTCTTGAGATAGTAACATCCCAAGAATGTATCTTATTGGCATTTAAAGTTTTTTGGTAATGTTTAGGTCAGAAATGGTTCCAGTTTTTATTGTTAGGATTATATAAGACAACTGACTTAAGTAGAGCTTTTTGGTTTGTTCTATTATACTGTAAACTATCTGGTAAAAAATAGAAATTATAAACTGAGAATAACTTGAGTAATAGTGTCTGTCATAAACTCTTGAGTTCAAAGCAATTTGCTTTCTTTGGAGTCTTCCACTTTTTGCAATTGTAGGACTATACTTCCATTTTTTTCTTCTCTTTTCTTTGGAAGTACAGAACAGGAAGATTGCTTACCCTGCATGGTCAGTTTAACCATGAAACTCTTTGGGAATACATAAAAAAATCAAACTTCTATTTCACAAGTACTTTCCCTAAAAATTGAATGTAAAGCAAGCAGCCATGTTTGGTTTCTAGCAGATGTCTACGCTAAGGTACTTATTTTGGAACTAAAGCTACTGTGCCTAGTACTTCTGCATTTACTGTGTGACACTGGAAAATGGCTGCAGGAGATTGAACTCACATGATACAGACTCTGAATAACTTTGCATTTCCTACCATTTGCTTATCACAGCAACAGCTTAATGTCAAGATGGTTACAGTTTTAGGCGGGTCAAACTTGGTCTGTTCTGTATGTAGGTCGCTCCTGATATTTGTAGCATCTGTCATCTACTCTGTACATGCACCACAAATACCAGTATTGGTATTTTTCTGATGCAACTCCGCCTTTCCCCCAGTGCAAAATGGCATTGTTTAATGTTGGTTAATGGAAACTGCATATTTTTGTCTTCATTTGGAGTCTGGTCATCTTAGAGGTAATTAATAAGTAATTAAGATTTTAAAGTCACATTCAAGGAAGTAACTTTAAATAGCCTCTAAAATGTAATTTCCTAGTTGCTTCACATCTCTGTTGCTTCCTGTGTTTTTGGTTATTGACAGATTTGTCAAACAATGCATGAGAAAATGTTTTCCCTATATCGTATCATATGCTATCTGCATTATAAAAAAATCCATTAAATTTTTAAAGCATTAACGTAATGCTATTAGAATTCTTCACTGTTTGCTGTGTATATGTGTAGTTGACTACGTGTCAGCTTTCTGTTCAAATCATGTTGTTCAAAGCACATTTCAGTTTCGCAAGTAAATTATTTTGTGTGTGTGTGTGTGTATGGGGTTCTTCGTGTAGGTTTTGGTTGATTGGTTTTTCTTTTGCCACTTAGTTTTAGTCACTTTTGTTTTTCCTCCTAAGATGGTAAGAATCAGTGTTACCCCCCAGCAGGCAGTCAGTAGCTTAAATGGTTAGTTGTAGGCCAAGCTGCTAATACACAATAGTAAGAGTTTAGTTAGCAAAATGTGTAAGGTTTAGTAATAAAGTGCTTATTGTATGAGTAATAGTTTTTCCTGATTTGTTCTTTGTACATGTCTAGAAGGGCCCTGTTTGCCCTCCCTCACTTGAGAAATAAAACAAATGTTTCTAACATAGGAATTAATTGTATATTTAAAGGCTGACAGCAAGGCCACTGAACTTTGGTGGCTTCTCAGCTTTTCCTTTTGAAAAAGTAAGAGTATGGTAGTACTAAAGCCTTTAAGATAACTGAATTCTGAAGACTTTGCAAAAGGAGTATGTCTGAATAACTGCTTGCAAAAGTTTAGATTATCCAGAATGAAAGCTGATTTTTTTTTACTGACCGTGTAGATTTGGCAAACTAGAGACTAAAACCTAACAAGATAGCTAGCTCTGGGGAGGGATTCCTTATTCTAAGATGGCTAGAAACAAAAACCATAAAAACCTCCTAAGGCCCAATTTAAGCACAATAGGTGATGCCTGACAGTCAAAGGTTTAATTTTATCCACAAGCTAGAAAGCAGCCAGCAGGATTCAGTGAATTGTCCTTTACTTGAATCTCTGCCTTTACATAGTGCAATGAACTCAAGTGTAAAGTATTTTCCCATTGGTTTAAGCTATAATTGAGAATATAATAAAGCTTGAATTGAACTTCTGATAACCAGTACATCTTTCTGGTGCACTTTCTAGTTAATTATTCTGTGGGGTTTTAATATCTTTGTTTACTGGGTTCTAGTTATCCACACGCTTTATTAAAAGCTTTCTAAAATCTAGTTTTATACAGTGTCATTCTGAGGTTAGAGGAAGTCAGAACCTCTGTCAGAACACCACTTGTGTGACCAAATGTTCACACCAACATTAGCTTGAGATTCTCTACTTATGCNTGAAATCATCACAGCAAAACTTGCAGTTTGAGTCAGGAAAAGATCAGATCAGAGAAATTTGTCAAAAAAAATCTGTCAAAACCAAATCTTTTAGAGAGGGTAATTAAGAAATACTTACCTTACAGTGCAGTTCCCTTCATCTAGTTTGTTAACATTAGAGAAAATACACTCCCCATCTTCCTTTAAATCCTCTGCTTGCCTCCTTACTTCAACTGATACTTCCTAAAAGAGGTTTATAGTACAAGTAAGAGACCAAGTCATCATGTTTCAGACTCCCAAAAAATCTATGATTATGGAACCTCTTATTTGTGGGTTTGCTCTGTTTGAATATACATGAAGTCAACAGCATAGCATGTTTTAAGCTTGTTTGGTTTTAAGCAGTACAGTGTGCTCTGTAACCCCTCACTGCCTTGGCTCTCTGTGCTATTGTTGCTATCAGTTATGTTTCAGCCTTTTCACTTCTTTTCTTTTTGGATGTGAAATTTAATTGCAATAACCTGCTCAGACACTTGGTGCTTAGCAGGACAAGGANATCCTGCCGCTTTAAGGAAAAGAGGTGTGCTTTATGATGCGGGAGAAATGCAGAAAATTTCTTACTTTATGAAAGAACTGTCATGAGAGGGAAAATGCGTTTTTAGCTCACGATTCTAAAGCATGTTACGCATGTTCAAATTTGCATTTCCCACGGTAAGAGTTAGGTCTAAAAGTCTAGTAGAACTTTCTTTTCTGAGAAGGTTTCTGGTTCTGCTGACC
>VYZQ01012478.1:804-28924 GCA_013400655.1 Mystacornis crossleyi | reverse complement strand
TGAAAGAGCTGAAAATAACTCACTGCCAGTTCTTTGGGACAGGACCCCTTTCTTCTTAGTTTAAGGGCTGACAAAACTAAGGTGTCAAGGGAAGTTTGAGTGATGACATTTATTTTCATGACAGAACACTGAGTAATAGGAAAGAAAATATACACAACAATACTGTATTGTTGATATTAGAAAAGACATAAACCAGTATGAAACTTACTGCAAGTTATTCATATAACAACCACAATTCGGCTTTGCTGAATAAGGTAGATGTCCATCATAAAGAAGGCATCAGACAATAACGTTTAGCATTGGCTTTGGGAAGAAACCTGGGTTTCTGTCTGGACACAGAATACACCACAAAACTTGACACTGTTTAAAATTCTTATTTGTATCTTGACTGATGAAATTGTAATGTGAGTTGCATTTGCTTTTTATTTTGACAGTGGGAAAAAGGGGAAGCAGCTGTAATTTGGACAGGATACATTAACATAACAGGCGTCTTAATTTGTTCCTGCAGTTCATGGCATACTGTATTTGAAAGCCTAGATTCCAACATTCCTGGATTCTGAAGCTGGCCTAACATTCTTGCATGAGGTTGTTCAGCTCTTACATGCAGATATGTGAGACTCCCTTCATGTATTTAGATATATTTTCCCTCACAATACCATCTTTTCCCATTTTTAAAGATAAGGGCATAAAAATTCAGACTTTTCTAAGAGTACACAAGACAGCAGTAGTAGAGCAGGGAAATGAATCTGGGTCCATGGAACATCAATCATCACCTTCAAGTGCCTTAAACAAGTGAGACAGTCTTGCCCTTTTGTAGCTCGGTCTAGTAACCCAAAGCTGTTGTAGCACAATTCAACTACAAGTCAATCAAGGTCACACCAGGCAGAGTTAGGACAGTAAAAATTTTCCAAGAAGCCTTGCTAGTGGCCCCATTTATTCTGCAGCAGGTGTCTTCTGAAGACAGTACTAGTCATACCCTTCAAGAATCTCAACCTACTTGAGCAGGGAAGAAGTAACAAGTAAAGCTTCCCTGAGGCACCACAGTACAGAAACTTATTTACATTAAGACTTCCCTAATGTACTGCTGGAAACCTTTTTCTAAAAATTCTGTGAAAGTACACCCCCAACACAAATTCCAATTTATGATTGTAGTTTAGAAGTAATACCAACTTGAGGAGACATCAGTGAATATAAGTAATGGTGGGTGTCTTTTTATATATTTACTAGTTCAAAATAGCCTCTCATGATATATCTCAAAATCATAATTCCATTTCAGATTTGATAGCGCCCATCAGTTTTGGTGATTGGTGGTAATTATGTTTGTGTGAGCTATTTTCTGCTCTTCTGAGAACTTTCACTAAATAGAAAAACATTATTACCACTTTGAAAGTACCCAAAATATCTCTTAGATAATTATTTCAGTTTAATAAATAGAAAAAAATTTTGCAGAGAAACTCTTTAAAGCATGATATATTTTTCAAAATGAAAAATATTTTTGTTGTATATTTCCTTCTTTAATTTGGGTATCAGTGATATTTATTTTCCTGTTTCTTCCTCAATACCGTCTTAAAAAACAAACCTGTTTTGTTCTCATTTCTCACTTCCTTCCTAAGGGCTAATTAAAAGATTGTTTTAATAATTTTTTTCTAGTATTGTCTCAAGACCCAATTCTCTAGCCAGGCTTCTCTTAATCATCAGTATCAGTAGGTGAGATTTGTTAGTACTTGTAGTGTTACAAGGCAACCTTCAGTGTCATTTGAGTCTCCAGTCTTCAAACATAAGTTTTCAAAATGGTACCGATGCCNCAAAACATCATCATGGCATCAGTACAACCAAACAACTTTTTCAGTGACTCTGGGAAACAGTCAAGATGTGTAAACTACTGTGCATTTAGTACTTGCAGTTATGACCTTGTTGCTACTTCCAGCATACTGATAGACATCCCAGCACCTTCTTGTGTTCTGGAAAGTCAAACACAACTGTTAGGAGTTGAACTGGATGTTCCTACTGCTTTTTTTCACCGGCTGACTTGAGCTGAGTAGAACTGGGGTTTTTGAAATCATTCACAGTAGAGCTGTTGTCTAGAAAAAGAACTAACTAAGTCATGAAACAGGAGTCAGGAGTCACAGTTTTGTCACTCTGGGTAAACTTTTGATAGACATAGAGAATTAGTTACCTGAGGACTGCCTGTAGGCTGGTTTTGAGAATTGTCACTGATTTTGGTAGGAAAAAGTATGAGGGAGCTAACAGGAACTCTTCATGCATATGAGCTGTGGGAGGACAGTCTGTATGTAGAATTTGTTGACAAATAGAAAAGTAATGCAGATCATGGTGATGATGTTTTTCAGTTCCATATATACACTTCAGTGTTCTGGCTTTTGTTTCATTCGTGCTCTTGCAGTCCCTCAAAGAAAAGATGCAGGCATTGCCCTTGTTTACCTCACCAAAGGTAGTCAGGGTATTTATTGTGTTGCCCTGTGCAAGTCTGGAAAGAGCAGTTGTGCATAGACAGAACAATGAAACTATTCATTGTTGTCAAAGGCACTGAATAACCTGAATAAGAGCATTTTTTCCTCCAGTGTTTTGAGAGGTGATCCTCTAAACATACTGAATGCAGCCTCCTCCAGTGGAAGGAATCTTTTGTATTAACTGTGCTACTTTTTACTGCATAGCAGGATAGTTTAGTGACAGAATTTTCAGGTGAAACTGTCAAAGATAAGGACACGAAGTACATTACAACAAATGGGTATTTTTTCCTTTAGAAAACTAAAATATCTAACAAAGAAAAAAGCCATTAAACCTAAAGTGGTTTCTACAAAAGAACAATTCTTATTCAACACAAAGGAAGCTAATCGGTGGGTAAATTAGTGCTCTAAGCAGTATATCAATCTCTTGGAAAGATTATGTGGTAAATGAAATGGTAGGTAGAAGGAAGTTGCAAGTTTAGCTTGGTAGCTTTTTAATTGTGTACTCTCACTTAACCAGCACACGCGGTATGTCAGACTTGTATTTTGCCTCGTTTGTTCTTTCTTATTGGTGATAGATGCTGACCTTTGTACAGTGTGCTTTAATGTTGTATCTATATATATCTATCTATATATAGTGTGTATCTATATATATATCTATCTTGAAACCTTACTTTTCCTCTATCATAGGTCCAGTTGTTTACGTTTTGGATCTTGCAGATCGCCTGATCTCAAAGGCATGTCCCTTTGCTGCAGCTGGGATAATGGTGGGCTCTATATACTGGACAGCCGTTACGTACGGAGCTGTGACGGTCATGCAGGTACACACGTATTCCCTCTTCTTGCCAGCTTTGAAAGCAAAACTCCGTTCAGACTCCTCTTTCCTGGGCTTAAAACATGCTTAGCTGCTTTCAGTGTAGTTAACAAGTGAAATCAAGATGGTTTTTCACTTTTAACTGGTTATAGTTTATAAATGCAAGTATGCCTGTTCAGGCATGGTTCAGTCTGCAACAAACAAAATCCACTACTGCTCTAGCTGGCTGCCCTTTGTATGGCAGACTGGGGAACCCAGTTCTGTTCTCACAGAAAAGGTACCAGCTCGGTACCACCCACCTACCAAGAATGAGTAATTATTCAGAAAGGACATGAGATTTAATATTTTCTCTTACCTTGGGAAAAACTTAGCTAGTAACATTCAAAGAGTTGAAATTAAACATGGTAAATTATTTTTTGGATGATGTTATTTTTTTTTTTTTAATTGTATAAAGGAAAATACATTCTCTGAATGATGCAATTTGTTCAGAAACAAGAAATGCAAAACACTGCATTTACTTTAATTAATAATTTAATTACTTCAGACTGCATGATTAGTTGAAAGGGGAAAATACTTTTTCTGCTTCTGTTCTTGTGAACTTGGTATTTAAATAGAAAAATAATGTTGGCAGGTGGTAGACTATTAACTCTGGAAAGACTTTTTCATGGCAATTCTAGTTTAACCGCAAGACCAGATTTTTCAGAGATTGTACAATCAGAAGCACGTTCATTACCATTTTAGTTGTTGATTCCTATATCAAGTCCATACCTTGTGTTTTGCCTGAAAGCATAAAAGTATTTCTGATGCTAATTCAGCTGTAGATAGAATTAACAAATCTGTATGTTAATAAATACTCCTCTACACAGTTCTGATTTTAAATATTCAACCTGGTTGTTCTCCATGTAAGTCATTTGGCAGTAGTTCTTGCATTGTGTGGTACTGCCCTGCAGTTCTGCAGGTCACTCCCTGTCAGGATCATGTGCTCTTTTGGTTCAGTTTCTGTGTGATCTGAAAGCAGAAAGGAGCCCAAGTGAGTGGTTGCAGTCTCCCTGTACCAGCGTGGCCAAGGGCCAAGCAGCTGCATAAGGGATGTGTAATGGCTTTCAACACCACCTCCATTCCAGTGGGTGCGTCTGTGTATTAGAGAGTGGTGCACTTAAATATTTTCTTATTGGATATTTGGTTCGTGTGGCTCCAACAGGAACATTACAACCATCTGTAATACTACAACCAGACTTTAGGAGTGCACCAGTCCTTTTCTCCTGGCTCACTGCTACACTGAGCCCTTTTCTGCAGGAAATTGTGACCTTTTTAGCTGGCCTCGAACTCCACAGCCAAATGGAAAGATAAATGCTTTGTTCTGAAGCTGTTTTGCTTTTGAAATGAGGTTCTGTCTAAACATTAGTTTAGGCAGCTGGTCAAATCCCAGGTATGAAAAATTAGCTATTGTCATGATTTAATGTTTTGATTGTATGGATGGCATTCTGGGCAGGACAGTAATTTATTTTTGCTTGTAAAGGAGGAGATTAAGAAGATAGAGGGAAACTGTTCCACCCCTTTTGCCACTCCCAGCATTGCTAGGTTTAATACAACTTGTTTCCTCATGCATTTCAGACTCCTTTTCTTCAGTTGAAGGGCCAGAGAGAAGCAAAAAAGCTATTTTTAAAGCTATTTTAAACTTCAGGTGGAGAAAAATACATACAGGATTGACATTGTGGTAGCTAAGTCTGTAACAAGTCAGATGGGGTTACTGAAAGCAGAGAAATACAGTAATCTAAAGCAGAAGGAGACAAGATACTGAGGCTTTTTTTGATGGGCAATGACTATAAGGAGAAAAAGGATAGTGTCAGACTTCACAGCTTGGGTAGAAGATACTAAAGAAGCTGGAAGACAAATGCTGAATGTTTTTTCAGGAATAATCTTTTGGCAGCAACAGTATTGGTTATGCCTATTTTTAGAGGCTGTGGTGTATAACATAACTTCCTGTTCTAGAGGCATAACATGGAATGGTTCTCAAAGCAAGGCAAAAGTGTACAGTTGGAAGATACTGTGGTACATTACTGTAGCTTCTTCCCTGTGTCCTGCCTATTTCAGAAGTACTGGGTTTGTTCTTTTCTTTTTTAAAAATTTTGATATTGTTTCATGTTCTTACCTCCCAATTCTAATTTTTGTGCAGTTGAAGACTTGATAAGTTATTGTATTTGTGGGGAAAACGAGAAGTCAATGAAAACATATCAGAAAATCCGGTGCTTTACAAACATAATCATTATTTTAGCGTTTTTAGTCTTCCCAGATTCTTACGGAAAAAGTCATGAAAGAGCCTGTTCTTCCTGGAAGCCATTCAAGGACTTTGTTAGCATTTGCACTGCTTAAATAGAGACAGCTCTAGAGGCTATCTACCACTCTAATGTCTTTTTTTATCCTCAGTCCTATTAGATTTATTTAAAATTAAAACAGTGTACTTTTTAAAAGACGTAAAGCACCGTTCTTTTACAGTTTTAATATGTTCATTTTATAAATGGAAAAAGACGATTAATTTTTTTATATGCCAGTAGAAAAGTATACACACAGCAGTAGTAATGATCCTTCAAAATCCTTGAACTATCCACATTTGAAAATAAGGTACATGTGAAGATATGCTGCTATTTCCACTACAGTTGAAAATAATGTACATCTTCCTGCATTGTCCAGAGAAACAATAGTTAAATACTGTGATCTGTTAGATAAGGTATTCCTAAAACCCATAAAATTTTGATTAAAACATCCTGAGATACTTACTATCAATTTATCCTTTGAACAATAGTATCTGACCAATTTCTGAGTGTAGAATTGATCCTTATAAAAGTGTAAATTCTTAAATGCATTTTGGAAAGCCTGCTATATTATTAGTGTTTCAGATGTTTAGGCTTTTACTTACACAGAAACATATGAAACTTCTTTTGAGATGGTAGGGAGTTGTGTTACAGCTGTCTGCAAGATTAATGAATTGCTAAGTAGGGCTGGTATCTCACCTGCATTATGCTTCATAAACGACCAAGGATACAAGAGAAAACAGGGAAAATTAGGTAAAACACAGTTCTTTTTTTCTTTAACTTAAAATGGGTGGGCAGCTTCTAACAAACTCAGCTTTTTAGGTTACATTTTTGTTCATTTGTACATTGGTACATTGTTGTGGCCTTTGTTATGTTTGACAATTATATGCGTATTTTTCAGGTTGTGGGTCACAAAGAAGGTCTTGATGTGATGGAGAGAGCTGATCCTTTATTCCTTTTGATTGGCCTTCCCACTATCCCAGTCATGCTAATACTGGGCAAGATGATCCGCTGGGAGGACTATGTGCTCAGACTGTGGCGCAAATACTCTAATAAGCTACAAATTTTGAACAGCATATTTCCAGGTAATGGGATTAAATTTAAAAGGAAAAGACAAGATTGAATTTCTGCCTTTAGGAGATGGGGATAGGCAAGTGGTTTCTGCCATTTTTAAGTAGAGGTGATTAACACCATCCCTCTATTTCATGTTCATTCTGTTTAGATTGTGTTTGTATGATGTGTCCTGAGAAAGGTGGGGCAGGACTGGCAGGAACATGGTTTCAGTTCAGGCTTTAGTAACAAAACAAACTACTAAAATTCGTGAGTCTTACTTGAAAGTAAAAAAGACTGCAGACATTTAATGACAGAATATTCACTGAGAAGAGGGATAGTTCTCAAAAAGTGGTTGGGCTATAGATTTGTAGTGGAGTGGGGAGTGGGCAGTAATGTACTTCGTGTTCTTTTTGAGGCAGTGGCTATGTAACTTTTCCCCCATTCTTATTCCTTTAGGCATTGGATGCCCTGTTCCTCGTATCCCAGCAGAGGCCAACCCTTTGGCAGATCACGTCTCTGCCACACGTATTCTGTGTGGAGCTCTAGTTTTCCCTACTATTGCAACAATAGTTGGCAAGCTGATGTTCAGCAGCGTTAACTCAAATCTACAAAGGACAATCTTGGTAAGATTCAGTACTATTTGTTTCATAAATTATTATAATACAGGAATATGAAGTGTTGTGAAGGAGGGAGGCAAAGGAAAAAGGAACATAAATTGATACAGAATTTTAAGAGCGGCATTTGATTAAAGAAAGGGGTTTTTTGAGGTTGCCTGTCTTAGCAGTGGACAAACATCATGTGTGTGAAGGACTGTCTTTGTGACTGAAACTAATCGCATGATTATTATCTCAAGTTCGTGACAAGACTGGGACTTCTATCCGGCCCTGTAGTAGGCAGGCCGTAGCAGTAATTAAGGCTGACAATGAAGATGAGGAGCCAGCATCTTCTAAGAACAGTCTCTGTAAGGGAAGACTGGCGTTTACATCATAAACCTTTCCGTATTAGCTTTTGTTAACTGATTTTGAGAGAAACCCTTCGCTCCTTATTTAAATTAAGGAGAGGAAAATTAACTCTCCACAGAATTCAAATGGATGGGGAATGACAATCTCCTCCTTTGTGAATAACCTCTCTGGTTGCAGCCTTTCAAGGGGAAGCACACTGAGTTGGGTAATATGGTATCCCTGGTCATCTGACTGTCACTTCAGCCCCTGTTTTCAATTCCTGCATGTTTATGCACCCCTCTCTTCTATATGGAATAGACAGTGGTATTGCAAATGTTCATGTAGACTAAAAGCTTCTTGGTATCTCATTTGAAGACTTGAGAAACATATTGTAAAGCTTTCTAGAGAGAAGAAGTTTGTTTTACAAAAATAGATTTTATTTTACTCCACTTTTGGCAAGTGCCGTTTTTCACGGTCTAGTTATAGAATGATTATCAGTATTATTCTTTGTGCCATGTATAGTATATATTCAGAGAAGGGGGAAAGCAGATACGTATCTGCATTTTCTTTGTTCTTGAAATAACATTGTGATATTTCTAAATCTAGAATACTGGTGAGACTTCCAAGGAAATAAAAGCTTTTATAGATTCAGTATGTAATCCCTTTAAGTAACATTAACTTCTGTAATAGTGCATTGTGACAGAAAACTTTGAGATACTCATTTGGAATTGTACTAATTAGTTAACCTTTAGAGCAAAATACCATATGTTTAGAAAACAAATCTTTGACTGGAAATTTTTAAGAACATTTGCAATGATATGACACTGAACTGTGCAGATTTTCAAAATATCTTTTTATTTCAGGGCGGAATTGCTTTTGTTGCTATAAAAGGAGCTTTTAAGGTTTACTTCAAGCAGCAGCAGTATTTGCGCCAAGCTCACCGCAAAATTTTAAATTATCCTGAGCAAGAAGGAGCGTAAGGCTGTAACCTCTAGATGTCACAGAGTCTCACCTAACAGGTTTCCATGTTGTATTTGTTCCATTGTTATTGCACAGTAGTGGAAAATTGTGATAAGTTGCTGCTCCTCTATTTTTTTTTTCTTTAAATACAATAAAGCACTGTCTTGTGGCAGGGTAAATCCTTTCAGCAACCACTGAACCTATGAATGTGATTTGGCTTTCATTATTTTTTGGGTATTTCTGTTGGGCAATAGGCTTTTGAATTATTTTCTTTGAGCCAATACACTGAATGGAAAAAAAAAATCAGAACATTTTAAATGTAGCTAATGTAGGCTATATCCAAATGCCTTTTCTGTTGGTGTTTTCATACCCACACTGTCATTCAGTTTAGCATTTCACACAATGAAGGAAGATTGCTTTAGAAAGGGAATGTGAGTCATTACCAAGGAGAAGTAATTTTCCTTGGGTTTTGCTGGTATCAAACAGGGAGTGTGAAATACCCAAATGACAGAGAAAGCAGGAGATAGATAACTCTCTACAGGACTTATATGTCAGCTTTAACCACCTAAGTATTAGGTGTTAAAATTAGCGTGGCTTTCCGGTGGCTGTTTTATTACCAGTAATATTCAGTGTCCTGTTGTATCTTCTGCAGTGCCTAGTGTCATTTTCTCATGGCTTTACTGGTTTGTAACTGGTGCTGGATAGCATTTTTTTTTCCTCCACAGTAAAATAATTACAAGGGGGAAGTAAATTTCAGTTGCTTATTTTGTAGTTAAGTATTAGAGCAGTAGTTTAATTTCCATATTCATTTAGATTGTGTAAATACCCATAGAAAAACTGTGAGAAAACAGCATTGAACACTAAAGCTGCATTTGAACTGACAGGGCAGGGCATCCCCCTGAGCATCCAGACAGGAGTGTGTAACTCGGCTCTGCTCAGGACTGGGTTCTCCTCCCTAGTGGAAGGGCTGGCTGCGAGGGACTGACACTACACTTAGGGTACCTGAGCTGAGCACCCTGCCAGCAGAGGAGGCGCTGTTAAGGTAACTCGGCGCCGTTTTGTAAAGGACTAAAGGATAAATCTTAAATGTGTAATAAAATTTATGTATACAGTAAGCTTTACTGTTCCAATATGTCTGAAGTAGTCAGCTGAGGGAGATGTTAGCACTTCCATTATCTGATGTATTTATAAACCTAATTTCAACAGAAATTGACTGTTTTGTGAAGTTAAATTCTGACAAACATAATACGGCCATTGCATATTCATACCAGACCTAATCTAGATTTCGAATTTGAAGTTCTTTCTTAACAACAATTTCTTTGTTTTTCTCTGAGTTTTTTCTTTTCCTCGTTCATATTAGTATGTCAAATGCATGGAGAATGGCTTAAAAAATCTTCTAGTGGAATTATTCATAAGTAAATAGTTCTTTTCACGAGAAATGAAGTAAATGCAGAAAGCCTTCCTATTTGACTGCAATAATGTATGTTAAGAGAAATTCAAAATAAGGTATCTTTTCTATAGTATGTTTATCTTAATTACCAAGATGTAATATTTTAAAACTGTACAAAAGTGTATATAAAGGCCAATTAGTATCAAAAACCTATACAGGTGTTAAGAACTACACATTCAATCAGTATCAAATACTTTTGAGGCTCTTGCTGTAATGGAAGAATTACTATAACCTTGTAAGTCTGCTGATTATATTTGTCTTAGTGGGCTCACTTTTATATACAACTTAAACTGAGTAGCAGCCTCTGAAAGTTGCTACACTCTGTAAGATAGTCTTGAAACAATATAATATGTATTTCTTACAGAATTCCTCGTTTCAAGAAAACAGCTTTTCAGTGGTCTTCACTGTATATATTTCCAAGCAATTTATTACTGTTTTTTAAAGTCTCATGGAGAGAATTGAATGATGAAAATTAGTGGGTGTGGAACTTGTTTCATGGGAAAGCTCATTGTCTCCTCTGGAAGTTAAAGCTATTGTAAAAATACAGTTATAAAATACTGTATGGACTGTAAGATGATTTCACATGAGTGGTTAAAGGTCATTACTCTGTAAATCTTGTTTTTAAGTATTGAAAGTTACAGTTATGTTGAATTAGGTTGAATAAATATTTTTTACACTCCTTAGTGTATTTTGTCAGTTGAACAAAAAGCCTGTAGCAAAACTTCTGAATGGAAACTGTTTTGTTTCAATGCATACCTAAGGATTTATATAATTAATTTTAAGTTGATAGACCAAAGAAATATCTTTGTGATGAAGAAAATTACTTTAAGACTTAAAGCTGACTTTGATTTTTTTTTCCTCCTTTCTAGTGATCAATAAAGGATGTAGGAGAATGTGTTTCTCAAACATTCAAAGCAAAAGAATTCTTGCAATATGGGCAACTTCCAGTAACACAGAACTGGGCTTGGGAGTGACTACATATCCTTGGGGTGCCTGATGTGCAGCATTGATTTGGGCAGTACATTGATCCCTCTTCATTGAGAAAGATAATACTGGCTGAAGGAATTGTATTTTTCGCTCATAGCCAATTTATGTCCCATTTCTTTCAGGACAGGGAATATGAAATGATCTAGCATTCCTCAGTGTATTCTTACCTGTAACTTGGTTTCTCTTAGACTTCCATTACATCGACATAAGGGCATAAATTACCTGCACCATGATTATGTAAATACACAGAAGATGTTTCTCCCCTTCTCTCTTTTCTTCTGCCTTAAACTCTTAGATTTAGATGGACCCCTACTTCACTATTTTTTGCTTGTGTGGTTCTGTCCTGTAAAACTAAGAAGTATGTGTGCCAAAATTTGCCCAGCATTCTTTCTGCTTTACTAAGATAGAGAAGTCCAGATAGGCTTTGTTAATTAATTTCAAGCCTTACTCAAGAGCTTGAGTGATACAACTCACTCTCCAGAAGGGCAACTCCCAGGACATATGCACGAAGAAGTATTGCTGTGAGTGAAAAATGTGCTCTGCAAACAGGGATGAACTCTCCATTGGACCATGGCCCCTGTGCCTTCAGAAGGTTTGAAGACCCGTGGCCGCTTTGTCTGTTCTTGCCAGTTAGTTACTCACGTGTTCTGGATATTTAATTGCTTTTTCTCCTCTGAACATTGTGAGCATAAAGCAGTTATTTCTGGTGTACTATACTAAGTCGTTCAGTTGAAAAATTCCATTCCAGAACCACTAAAAGCAAACAGGAGACATGACTTGAAACTGCCTCAACCAAACAGCTCAGCAGCACCTGTCAAAACATATCGTGCAGGCACCTCCTGTAACGCTGGATGACTAAGCCATGGAAAAGCAATTGCCTAAGCAGTGGTCCTTCATAGGAAGTACTATGCTTTTAAAATAAAAAAATTATGCAACTCCTGGCTTCAGACCACTCTCTGGTAGAGCATACACTGCTTGATGTTTGGGGTGTTCAGTGTTTTTCAATTGCTCCTCTGCTCTTACTACAGCTCAGTAACACTTGGCTGCAGCTCCTGGGAGCTCATAAAGGAACACACTACTCTTGAGTATCTACTGCATGTCTAAGGACTGTTTTGTCAGCAGTTGTCATTTCTCTGATGTGAATCATTACAAGAAGGTACCTCTTAAAGAGCCTCCCCTTCCTAATTTTCTAGATACTTCTTGTGCACAGAAGATAGAATATAAAAGAATAGAAGTTAAAACATTTTTTGTTTAATGAAAAGCAAGAAAGATTTTTGGGCTTTTTTCTGCAGCAAAATGGTGGCTGGTTGAGAACTGTTTGACTAACTTGATGGAAGAAAGTCTCTCCCACATTACCTCTCTTGCACGATTCTCGGTTTTGTTACTAATCATAGTTTGCTGCATTTCTGTTGCTTTATTCTGTTTCAAACAAGACCACAGTGCAGGAGGAAAGTCCTGCTTCTCCAGTTTATTTGCACTTCAGGCTCAGGGGTTTTATATATTTTACTTTATTAATCCAAGACAGATTTTGGTTAAGTATAGATAACATATTACAGTAACTGCCTCTGGATCAGGAACATTGCAGTAGCTCTATGGAACACAAGTTACATGATGAAAGGCATTTGGGGCAGGGTGGGGGTGTGTAAGAATAAAAACAGAGATAGAAGAAAATGTCATTTTGACATACAGAATCTGAGACTTGGACCCAATTCCTTCAGCACCAAGCTATGAAAGGCTAGTGGGATTTCTTGTAACCAAGACAAGAGCAATTCTCTTGGAATTGCCGAGAGGAGCATAGAAAATTGTTGCTAACCTATAAAAATATTTCAGTTTGCATTTCATTAAACCAAGATTTCAGGTTTTAAAATTTTTTGGTACCTTTTAAATGCAAAACAATTTTTTTGTGTGTGTTCTTTTGTTGGTTTCTTTTGAAAAAGCAAGTGGCATTTTTTAACAGTGGGCTTCTCAACCCCAGCGTGTTTTTAAATTTCAAGGTACTGTGAAAAGGAAAGTGCTTTCCACTTAGCATAAATTCTGTACTGTGGAATACAGCTAACCTTCCCCCATTACCAAGCCCCGTCTCCTACTGCAGACACAGAACTGTGCTGTGGATTTATGTTACATAGCACCTTAATTGTAATTAGGCTTCTTTTCCCATCTCATTTCAAAGATGAATTAAAATGCAGACTAAATTAAAGAGTAAATTCACAAGTGATTTCAAAAGTGCCGGTGCTTCCATTTCTTATTTCAGCTCTAGATCCTTTATTAACAGAGATTGTCTGTTTTCCTTTCTAAATGGGCTCAAAAGTGCTAAGACACCTTACATCCATTTATTTTATTTTTGAAGTACAGTTACAACATTTACATAGGGGTAGTTACATGCCAAATGACAGAAAACCTGTATTTCCTGAGCCTTGAGGCCAGAAGCTCTTTGGATAAAGTCAGAGTAGGTGATCACAGATAGTGTGTAGCATTCCTCCAGCATTTCAGTTCGAACTGAGCTCAGTGACACACACTGGGTGCTGAAATCCCTTTATGTAACACTTACGAGTAAAATTATTAGCAACCCACAGAAGTATTTTGCCCTAATCTACAGATTAGAACCAAGAAAAACATAAACCAGGTTTACTAGTAGTATCTGCAGAGATATTTTAGAGATGATTCCAGTAACAAACGATGGAAGTTGCCCCACATGTTGGAGAGAGCATCTTGTCTCTTCAAAAATCTGAGCAGTGCGGGGCATTTCTTGGCTGAGCATAACTCTTGAGTACATCCCCTGCAAAGGGCAACATGATGTGGCTCGCAGCACTGAGCTCTCTGTGCCTCAGTCTTTTCAACCAAGTACCAAGATGGGGATAAACCTCTACCTTGCAGATAATGTAATTACAGAATATTCTTGGAAAGGGAAAAAGAGTGCCGACGCCTCCCAAAACTCTATGAGGTGCATGTATTAACTAATGTTACTGGCTTCTTATTTCAGTTTGATGGCCCAAGTCCTTATTTATTGCATTTGGCACTCAGATGTTACATAAGTAACTATTTGCAAACCCGCAGCTGACAAGCAGAAGGCGTCTTTCATGGTTATCTTAATTTTTCCTTGTTACCGCATTAATTAGCTCCTATAAACCTCTCTTAGAGTGTCTCATTATTGAGGAGTACAGCCATTTATGGCATCCACATACGAAGAGCTTTAAAAAAGTAGTAAAATCATTCTGTAAAATAAGCTGGGCACCTTCAACAGCCTGTTAGACTGTCAGCTTTGGGAGCCTCATTATAGGGTAATTAGTTGCATCTAGATATTCCTCATGAGCATATTAACAAAACATTTTAAAAAGCAGTGCTTTAGATGAATTTATCCCTTTGGCAGCTGCATAATCATCATCTGGAAAGCCATGTACTCCTTTCCTTTTACCTTATGAATGACATCCACTGAGCCAATGTTAAAACACATTGTCAGACCTATGAACATGACCAGGAGAAAAGGAGTATTTCTATATCAGCCACGATGTGCAGCTTGGATGGTGGTTTTTACTTCTGGTTTGGTGCTATTCTGTTTTTAAAAGAACAAGGCTTGTCATATTGCACACCCCAGGAGAGGCACAAAAGGTATAAGCAAGCTGAATTGATCAGCATGTGGCAGTTCTGCTCCAGTCAAAAAGCAAATAAATATACTGAAATGTAACTATGATAAATCAAATATACACCACAATTCTATGGCTCATGGTAGGCAGACTCCAGAAGTGTATTTTTGCATTGTAACATTTCCTGTATTCCAAAAGCAAATTCTTTTCTTATGATTGCATTTTTGAGATGTAATTAGATGGCTTCAAAATACATTTTTTTCTATAACAATCCTTTTTTGGAAGTCATGTATCTTTTTTTACTAATTGACTTACAGAGGAACTGAACAGTATTACCATCAAAATACAGTAGCAACACTTTTAATATTCCCTCTCCAGTAGGTAAGGAAGCAAAAGGAAGAGGAGACTGTACAATGAAATTAAATTCTAGTACTATTAATAAGTGAATTTGGTGCTGTCTTGAGTAGTGCACCTAGTTAATTTTGTCTTTTAAAATCTATTGGCATTAAAAAAATAAACATTTAATCAGTATTAGATAAACCATGACACCCATGCTCACGCACACACACAAACCCTGCCTTTTTGTTCAATGCTGGTTCCAAACCAAAAGTGAGACCCCGGAGTGGCAGCCAAGCGCCCTGGCCACGCTGCCCTTGAGACTGCTCCCTTCACCCGGCACAGGTCCCACTGGCTGGAGGAAGCAGCGCTGCTGCACAGCAGGAGCTTGTGAGGAACCACTTGAGACAAAATCTGTGGGTGTCAAGATGCTACAGGCAGTGACTGCAGGGCCACTTTTAGCTGTGTAATCTGGTTTCCCAGTCCCAGAAGTCCTACAAATGCCCTTTTCCATCTATAGAAACAAAGCAACCACCTGTCAACATAAGCAGTCGATCAGAGAGGAGGGCTGGAGTTCCTCCAGCACCTGACAAATCTGTCACAGCTGGATGTTGTTGTTGCAGATTAAATTTCCGCTGGTTTAAGGTGCAGTTACTCAGCTCAGGAATGGGGTCTCCTGGAGAAGCAGATGTACACAGAGTAATTTTGTGACCGTATGAGCCATGGATAGATACGCCACCTGATGCTTCCAATTCTACTGCACCTTGCCCATTGCTACTTTCCGCGTGATTGCTGGATGCTGTTGGGAATCTTTCGGGTGAGACCCTGATGCTGCAGCCTTTGGGCTCAGTTGCCCCCCCAGGAAGCACCTGCAGTGCACAGCAGGGCTCCCGTCCTGTGGCCTGACTGCCCAGGAGTCAAAGGCCTAAAGGGCACAGGGTGCCATGGCTGTACGGGGAGAGCACAGCCGAAATGCAAACAGCTGAGCTGGCCGTGACTTGCTTCGTGTAAGGATGGGGCTAAGGGTAATCTGACCTATGGGACAAGCTTCATGGCCTCTTTTTTCCCAGAAGGTATAGTATTTTAAAAATCCTCTAGTGGTGCATTGTAAGGCTCTGACAGCAAAATGCAGACGGACAACAGTACAACTTCACAGAAGCCAGGTTGGCCTCAGAGTCTGCAGAGTAACAAAACACAGAAAAGAGCGCTTTGTGGCAGGATTCTGGAACTGTACCAACTGCTTGGAAAGAACAGATTCAGATTTCATCTGATGTCTAGAACAAGATTATCCCTCCTTATCCCAGCAATGGAAGCCTGGAGCAGATGCTGGAATTCAAAATTCTCCACCAGCTGAAAGCAGATCTAGGTCCCCGGCAGGTAAAATGCTGGACTTGCCAGCACTGTTTTCTTTTTCTGGCTTCTGCTGCTCCTGCCAGTAGCTGCAGTTGTGCTGAAAAGTTATTTTAAAAGGTCAGAGATATAGTTGGATATGGATTTGCAATCCTGAACACATGGGGTATCTGAGAAGATGATCTGATCTCATATTCTGGTTCAGTCCTTTTATAGTTAATCTCCCCATTTTCCAACTGCGTAGGAATTGTACATTTTGGCTAATCCTTGTATGCCTCTGGTGGTTGGAGTTTTTTTCCATTGACAGCAGTTCATCAGTACAGCTAAACAAAATCACTGTAAGCTGTCAAACAGAAGACAAATGAGAGCTTAGAAAATAGAATACTCACTGAACTGAGACAAAACTTCAGCGCCGACAATGATGATGGCAGGGGAGCAGAGACTATCTAGTTATAATTGCCAATTTAGCAACAGCTGAGCCTGTACTTATCTGAATTAGTACTTCTGCTAAATTCATGATGTTTTTGTCCTGTGCTAAGCTTTGACGTTAGCAGACGCAATGCAAATACAGTGTTCCAGGGACAACTCCTCTCTCAAAAGTAGCAGGATGTGGTTAGTCTGAGGACTGAGTCCTAAGGGAAGATCTCTTTTTTCCCTTATGTGGGCACCTGCTGTTGAGCTGAGATTTTTTGAATCTGCCTGCAAGCCTCAAGGTGATGAGCAGCCACAGTTTTTTTTCAGTAGATGTTTCTTCTAGCCTTCACCTTTTTCTATAAGCTCAAAATATGAATTAATTTTGTTTTAAACTTGCATATCAGCTGAAGTCTTGTCTTGATAACAGCTGTCTTTGGAGTGTACCTCATAAATCCAGCATTCTGTTTCATCAGGAAGGGGTTGCCACCAAACACTGGGGGCTTATTCTGTCAAGGATAGGTGATTTGTGGGAAGTAATTACTGTTTAGCTTTTTGATATGCTCTCTCATCAAAAGATGCTTCAAATTAATGAAGTGTTAAAAGGATATATAAAAATATGCAAAGCCCATTTATCAGAAATAAATTTTGCTCCAGTGCACTAAAGTGCAGACGAGTGGAGTAGCAAAACATGCACCTGCCCTTTTAAATGAAGAATGGTGTCTCAGGGAAATTTTTACAGCAACAGTAATTCTCATAATCTAAAAATAATCATCAACTATAATATTAGGTGCATTGATGATGTTAGTACACAACATGGCATACCTAAACCAGAAAGATAATACAGGATCCTGAAATTAAAATTACACTATTTCATTACAAGAATAGGGGATAGCAAGAAACTGGAGTAAGAAACAAAATCTTTCCACCTTTCCTGTACAGGCATCCATGTACTGCTATCCATTGTGGGACAGGAATCTTCTAACAGTCTTCTAACCCCCATTACATACAAGAGAAACTGTGTCCTTTCTCCAAGCTGACAGGTTTTTTAGTCCCATAAATAGTTTGCAATAAATTATGCCACAGAACAATAAAATTGCAGGGATGACACAAAAATTAGCTATATGATACAGAAAAACAACAGAGAAATTTGTCTTCAGCTGAAATTTGAAATGTTGCAGACCACTGTGCCACATCCTAAAAGGCTTTGACAGGCCCCTCACCAGCACAGCTGTAGTTTCCTTTCCTACCATGTATTCTGTAAGTCATGGCTGCAGGCCTTTCTTGTTTCAGTATGGGCAGCACGTTTGGTTTGCAGCGTGCATATGAGGCAGATCATATGAAAGGGCCAGTGTGGTCTGAACAATGCCTGTGGTCTGAAGCATTAATATTTGATGCAGCTCTGACCAAATTTGCTGCACTGGAGCTCNCGGCTGGCAGCACAGTCTGTCTGTGTAAGGCCTGGCTCAGGCAGCCACCTAGTCCAGCTTCAAAAGCAGCTGTTTGTGTACAGATTTCACTCTCCTACTGCTAAGTCATAGAAATCTGTGCCATAATCATGTGTTCAGGATTGCAAGTAGGGCTGTACGCTCATGACTAATGCTGTTACTTATGTAACTGCTACTTTAAAATTTAAGGAGACTTTAGATGTACAAGGTTGAATTTGAAAGTGAATGACATTCAGCTACTCTTTTCATACTGTGTGTAACATCATACTAGATTTCCCATAAATCTGCATAGGCAAGGGCATGGTTTAAACTGAGCCAGTGTAATAATGGTTTGTACTGTCCTTGCTGGCAGGAGTGGTTTGTGTGGCCCATTCCCAACTCCTGACTGGGGCCCAGCAGTGTGAGGTGAGTGGCTGGAAAGGAGGATGCAGATACACACCAGATCCTTCCAATACAGCAATGAGAATGATGCAGTCACTTCATTAAACCACCCTTCAGATTCACCCCTTTTCACCTTTTCCTTTGCTGCTAGATTTAGATTATTTATTACAGCTCTGCGTGTGTGAATCTGACCTGTTTGCCATCACAGGCTGTAACAGAGAAGGTCAGAATAAGCTGAGCAAGGAAGCTTGACTTTTCTCAGTCCTGCTCTTTAAGATGCAAGTAACATCACTTCAGACTTGCATCTGGGTAGTCAGCAGGGATAAGTGCAGGTCTAAGGCCATTCAAGCTGACAAATCTCTGACTCATCTCTCCTCTCTACTGGGGTGATACACTTTGCGCATTACCGAGGCCTTTGAAATAAAAAACGGATCAAGGAAAGACAAAAGAGAATTTAACAAAATGTCATAATTAATTCAACAACATTTTAAATCACCAACTGCCGTGTTATGCAATTTTGGTGAATGGGAAGTTAAATAATTCAGATTTTTTCAAATCTCAAAGAGCAATTATTAAATTGCAAGCTCAAAAGTTCAGATCAATCTTCAGAGAGGTGTATTTCTACTGGACAGGATTTCTCTCAAGCCAAGAACGTGCATTATCTCTGCAATGTTCTTTTCAAGCTTACAGCTCTGGAGAGTGCAATTTATTCGTCTGTCAGATTTTATGCACTTCTTGCCAGGGTATCATTTATATATTATTTCTCCAAACCAGAAAAAATATTTTTAGAAAGAGCAAGCAGACAACAGTCCTTAAATACAAATCAGCTGATTCAAAGTGCCTTCTCCATTTTCTATCTCCTTCAACCACATTGCCTTGTATTTACCCTTAAGTTAAACCAGTCAGATGAGCTTTTGCTCTCTGTGACAGAATTACAGAAAATAGGATAAGCAGTTTATCCTTTCAGTGTGCAAACCAGGCATCTCTTCCAAGCAGATGTACTAGCAAGTCACCACAGCAGGTGCAGCCCAGGGATGCTCACACCCAGCAGAAAGTCTGACCCAGGGGGAAAACGAAGGTCCTGCTGCATGGCAAAGCACAGAGGAAGGGGCCTGTGGCTCTGTAATTCTGTTCTTCATTCACTGTGCAAAGTGTGCAGTTACTGAGATACTGCTGCCAATTTCTCTTCTTGCGCTCTGTCCCAAGGCTCGTACTGCTCCTCTTTCCCCAGCACTCAGGTGCCTGCACGTACCTACCCGTACCTACACGTTCTCACAGCTCCCCCAGTAGTAAGTCTTGAGCCAAGAGGAGGCTTTTGGAAGGCAGGTGTGCAGGAGCCTTTGCATTTAAGGGTATGTCAGCCTTAAGTTACAGAGCTCTGCAAGGAGATGCTTCCTCCCCCTGCTCCTCCTCTACTTCCACCTGACACAGGAATGCTGCTACCACCAGATTGCCTGGTAATTCCTTTAATAACACCATGTTTCCAGTTGCTGAGATTCTTACTGAACCTCAAACACCATGCTCTGTGTCTCCAGTAAGCAACTATGGAAGATTTCTTCTGTCAGTTTGGACACTTTATGGGAAATAGTGGCAGGTCTCTGACAGTCTTAAAGTTTGAAGCAGGGTATTGAAAATTAGGTGGTAGAGAGGACTTCAGATTGATTGAGGTGGTGTGTTTTGTGAATTGTATGAGGAATCTTCCAAACACCCTGTCAAGCTGCTTAGGTGGGATTGGATGAAAATGAACTGCAATTTCCCAAGGGTTTGGGGTTTTTTAACGGCCGTTTTAAGAGAAGAGATGGATCTGAGCACCTTATCGCCACCTGCAGTGCTGTATGGCTGGACCTGAAAGCAAAAAGGCTGTCCTCCAGAGCGCTTGGTGACTTCCCTGCTTATCCTATCCAAGGCAAAAGATAAAATGTGGCTTCAGCAACACGTGTAATGAAGGAAGGACAAAGAGGCTGGGGACTGAGCAGTCATTGAGAAAAGTGCATGAGAGCTGGTGGGCATTAATCTATGACAGAGAGCCTGTGACAGGAGGGTGTGGGCTGTAGGGGGCTGTTGATCACACACGGGGTGAAGGAGGCAGGTGACAAATGGGTGAGGAGATGAGGACTGAGTCTGGCCAGAGGGGAATGACGTGGAGGGGATGGTCGGGAAGAAAAGACACGTGGGTCTGTCACCATCCGCGGCTGGAGCGAGTGCGTGGCTCAGCCCTTTGCTGCTCTCCAGCAGCCGGCAGTGGCAGCGCTCGGTGCTTATCGCACGGCCACACACGACCTGCACGTGCCGGGGCCGTGCCTGTTCCCCGCGAGATAACGCGAGGGGTCACCAGGTACCACTGAACCAAATCTGTCCCGCGTCGACCTCTTCCCTTTTCTCTTGCTTGAACACTCGGCAATTACACATACTTCCAGTCTGTGCTACGAGCACTTTACCATCAAGGCCCCATTGTGCCAAACGCCGGGACAGACCAAAGCCATTCTCTGTTTTCTCCAGCCCCCTGTGCACCACTCTCCCTCAAACCTGCTCCGTAAGCAAAATTGCTGCTGTTTTCGTGCGTGTCCCTGCAGTGGCAGCTGTCGCAGTGCCGAGCAGGGCGCCAGCACAGCCTCCTCGGGGGCTGGGCGCGAAGCGGGCGCATTTAGACGATGGCACTGCCGGCGCCATGGCCCGGCCCGCTTCTCTGCCCTCAGAGAACGCCGCGTCGCGCCGGCCACGCGTGGGGGGCAGGGCAGAGCCGCGGCTGCGCTCGGTGCTGCCTCACACGGGCCCCGGTAATCACGGACACCTCGCACCCCTAAAGAGAAGGGGCGGCTGATACAGGGAGCCTGCGGCCCTGCCGCTGCCCGCCCGGAGCCCCCGGTGCTGCTCCCGCCGGGCCCCTCGGCGTGAGGGGAAGGCAGAGCCGGGCCAAGCCCGCGGGCCGGGAGGCCTGGAAAACCCTCGAAAGCCCTGGGGTGAAGGGCACGGGCAGCGAGCGAGGGCCGGAGCTGGTGAAGATAAGGACGTCACGCCATCCTGCTCCTTATAAAATACACATCGGAACTAGTTCTGCGATTTTAAAGTGATTTATTTTCTCTGATTAAGCATTTAAAGTTCCGTATAGATTTTTATCTGTAGAATCGTACAAACACGATTTTCCTCAGCGGAACGAAGGAAGTAATTTTCATGCACAATGGTGAGATGAACAACTCTTCACATTGTTACAGGGAAGAACAGCAAACCTTGTATTGTATAGCACCAAGAAGAATTTTAATTACAGTGTGAAAGAAAGGTACCACAAAAGCTTCTTGTTTCACGGTAAATAATTTAGACTGGCGTTTTTACTCTGAAGTATATGCTGTTTTCCAAGCAACGAAAATTAAGCTTCTCATTAAAAAATCAAAATATACCTGTTTAAAAACTTTACACTTTCTAAAAATTAAGATATTAAATTTTACTTATTTTCTTGCATAGCATATTTGAACCAGATAAGAAAATCTAACAAAAAACACCCCCAACCTCAAAAAATTAACTCTTCCTTTCCTGGTGTTCCTTTACCCTAGCCTGGTCAAACAGCAGGAAGTAATTACTGACTGTGTAGACTACATCATGAACTTGAACATTCCTCTGAAAATTTAAGCCTATAGTCCTGCTCCTTAATTAATTACTATAAAAATGGCACTAAAGAGTTCCAAATTTACTGTCCAATAAGTCACTTCTACTTGACTTTCAAAAATATTTGGGGAAGTGCCAGATCTAAAGACTCAACAAGCAACCCAAAAATTCCTACTTCAGGTCTTTCACTCTCTTGCCTCACCATAAAGAAAACACCCAGTTCTGTTGTTCATTTCAAGGATGAGAACTAGATGTGATGGGCAATTTCAAATACTTAAGTACGTCTGTTACCCCCAGGCACAGGTAACTGGTTGGAAATAGCACTAATTAATGCACTATAAATACTGCAAAAGATGAGATATAATTAAACTTCCTTTTTGACAAGGAAAAGGTAGTAACATATAACATTAAATCAAACCAAAGGAAAGACCTGTTGAGTAAGGAGATTTGATTTGATCTAGTTGCTGCTCAAGAACAGGACTTTACCGTTTGCCCAAAGCGTCTGAGATTGCAAGGGGCCAGTAAAAGCAGGATCGCTCTCCTCTCCCGATAGCTTTGGCCATTCTTACTTTCAGGACCAGGAAGAAACATCATAAATATTGCTGAGCTGCTGTGGGTCTGTGGGTACTGCAGTGTTCTTCATTCTCATTACAGCTCCCCAAATGGGCACTCTCTCCTGCAATACCAGAGCACCAGGACTGTGCACGGTGTTGCCAGGACATTTCTGGTGTGGCTGCTGAGGGCACCTCAGCACGTTCAGTGCACCAGAACTTACCACCAGCCTAAGTAAAATAGTTTAAGTTTACTGACTGTGCTATCCCCTATAGTCTTATTTATCATACACACAAGTCTACACTCGGCTTTGATTTTGAGTTGCGGTTCATTTTCTGAACAATTACCTCTTCTGAGCTGCTGGACAACCAGATCTATTAAATCTTTCCACACAGTTTTGAGAAGGTATATGATTTACTTCAGCTTAAGGATAAGCACCAGATTACACTACAAATGCATACTTCACAAATGTAGACACATTATTATTTCACTTGCATGGTGTATGGTGGCTCCTGGGGATTAGCGAGGCAGCTCCTCTGGCATCTTTGTAACACATCTCTGTCACAGATCTCTGTGACACTCTCGCCAAATTAAAGCTCAGTCCAACAAGCTCCAGTCCAACTACGGGACTCTGATTATTTCTATTCTAGACTAAGACCCTGTATGTGGATCTCACATCAAAACAAAAACATGAATGTTACAATACTTCCAGGACTATTAGCTATTACAAAAGTATTTAAGATTATTTTAAATTACTAGCCACAAGATTATGCCAAAACCATTGCTAAGATACACATATTTTATAATCTAGGGCTATCAGTATACTACAAGGCAACACATTTACTCCAGCTGTCAGGCCACCTTAAGGATTTAGTTATCAATTATCTCAACTACCTTCATTTTTTTGGTGTCTGTTGCGTAGAGAATGTAGAGCTAATGAAGTCAGTGAGAAATTCTGATAATTTTATTCTTTTGCTTTCAAGGCTTCAAGAAACTTAGGACTATTTAGACACTACAAGTTGTCCTGAAATTAAGGTCTTGTCTTCACGCTGAATTACTCAATTCAACATTTAAAAAAGCCTAACACATATTAGCTATACAGCGCCACAGTTGTGCATTGGTAGTTTACACAGTAATACACGACTCCTTTTCCAAGGAATTTATAATTTTTACACAATGACGTGACAGACAGAGGATTATCAGACAAGAAGTGCAAAATGGCATGCAACTTATATGCATTATCTTCCATTTCAACGTTATGAAATGGCTCACAGTGTGGGCCAGCACCCCAGCTCACACTTACACTTTGTATACACTGAGCTTAATACAATCTTTTGCATTTTCACATTCATAGTATCTTTAAACTAACAATTACTGACATTTAAATTCAAGTGGACAATCCAAACTACAAGCATTCTTTATATATGCATTCTTCAAGATACACAGAGCCTACAAGCTATTCCACTCTTAAATATTCTGCTCTTCCTACTTCCAGGAAAAGGCTGCATAAGGTACATTTTTCTTAGCTTATTCACAGCAATAGAATCATGTTGTGCATACATCAGCAGATGTCTCCTGCTGCGGTTGAGTAGCACCTGCTTTTGCATTATTTCTGCAATAGTTTTCCTTGCTTAAATCTCCCACTTTGCTGAGCTCCAGCAGCAGTCCAGGGTGGCTCTCCAGGCTTCGGCATACTTTGTATGATTTCTGTGATTAGAAGATAAGCTCTAATCACAGAAACAGTATCCTAGGGCACACGCATGCTGCCCGCATACGGTGTGTGCCAGTGCTAAAGAGACACCTGTGACACTTTAGGCTGGTGTGACAATGGCCGGGTCTGGTCACCTCACCTTGGCCAGGGAGACATCACACAAGGCGGGGTGGGCAGCGGCTGGCTCTGCCTTTGAAGGTGACACACCAGAGTACCAGAACTAAACAATCAGCTTGTGGAGATGACAGATCCACTTATACATACAGATTCCTGTGTTCCTAAAATACATTTAATGCTGCAGAACTGTCACTATTACTTTGTCTTCCTACAATCTTATCTGGAAATAAGTATTAATCAAATATGTGAACAGAATTATTTGCATAGATTTTTTTCAGACTCTTCAAACCTTACCCTTAACAGGTATGTGCCAGTGAATGACATGGGTATCTCCCAGTCAAAACAAGTAACTTCACTTGGAGTAATGGGTTTTAAGAAATTGGTTGTACAAAACACTTCTATTCCTCTGGCCCTGCAGAAGGCTTGGAATGCACAAGTATTAGCAGGCTGAACGTTACAGTGATGACAACAGTAAAAAGTGAGGAGGTGTTGAACTGTTTAACAGCTGACTGACTCCAGAGCACTGATGGGCACTAAGCTTGTGAACTTCCCTGGCTTTCACACACATGCGCAAATAATCCTTTGGGTTGAAACCTGTCCTGCTAAACTTGCTTCATTCCAAAGCCAGTTGGAAAGCTTAAAAAAGACCAAGTGAGCCATTTTTGAGCACTATTACTGTGAAATGTGTATGTATTTCTGTAGTTCCAACATTGCCTTGTCAAGTGCACCACTTTTAATACTACTCAGGAAATTTTAAAAATCTCTCACTAAAAGTCATCACATCTAAAATTTACATCTTCAAAGTGCTGCCTCTGTTTTCACTGACATTTTGCACACCCAGATTTTCTACATTCAATACCCCAAAATACCAGTTTTGCACATGCTCTGAAGTGACTCAGCCTTAACCATGTAAAATGCATCAGTATTGGTCTCCTACATCTGCCTGGAATTCACAAATAGCTCTTCTCTCTCTCCTATCATGAGTCCATCCTCTACAACAGACTCCATATAAAAATATGCTTTTCTATGCCACAACACAGTGGTTAGTTGAAGTTACCGAAACATCAGCCTCATTTGCATTTTCTATTAGAATCTTCCCTAGCCTGTTCCCACTTTCCAGGTTACCAACGCAGGCTGAGGACCTCCTCATTCCCTTCTGTGGAACCTGTGCTGATTTTCTAAGAGCTCCCCACAAGAGCAGATGTGTGTTTGAGTCCACACCTACCACAGGACACCCAGTTCTGTGTATGGCTGGAGAGGAGGTCCTCTGAGAAAAAGGAAACTCAGGAAAAGGTCCTGAGTTTCAGAAAGCTGCTGCTCCAGTGAAATTTTACATACCTTTGGTAGTCACTGGACAAATACCACAATTCCTTGCTTCCACAAAGGAGAAACAAAATGGTGACTGTNTATGGCTGGAGAGGAGGTCCTCTGAGAAAAAGGAAACTCAGGAAAAGGTCCTGAGTTTCAGCTGCTGCTCCAGTGAAATTTTACATACCTTTGGTAGTCACTGGACAAATACCACAATTCCTTGCTTCCCTTTTTGAAAAGGAAGCTGAGCAGACAGTAAAAATCTGTAACAGAAATCTGACATAGAAGGAAGCACATCTAACAGCCCGTAAAGCTGTGGCAAATCCTCAGAAAGATGTAAAGATTTAAACTTGGATGCCTCTCACTGGAGTTTCCCACTGGCTAAGCCTGGTCATTTCCTTGCACTTGGAGCTGTGTATCTTCCCTCATCCACTGCACAATCAAGGAATTTAATTGGGAATTTTGCACTGCACCACCAGTGACAGAGTCTTAAAAATTAACAGTGGCTAATGCTCATCAGTGTGGTGTCTACATCCTTTAATGCTGCACTTGGGCTCAGAAATGTTAATTTAGAAAGCCATAAGTATTTTCAATCTTAAATTCTGTTTAGATGCTTGACTTCAAATAAGTTGATTTAATTGTGACATTCTGCTGGGCCTTTGGCCTTATACACTTTGTTCCTTTGAACTGCAATTCAAATTTCACCCACTATTACCATTTTATTCCACCCACAGCACATACTGTAACTTATATTCTTTGAATGGTAAATATAAATTTTTCAAATAAAAGCCTTTTATTTGAATCTACATAGGCCAGGCTTCTTTTAAAATTACAAGGTACAAAAGGGGCCTGACTTTCTGATCTCTTCTGCCTTTAAAATACCCAGAGGTGCCTTGTATTAGCAACAGTATTAAAAACTGACTTGCAAACCAAGTATTTCAGAGCTGGATTTGAATATCACATTAGGTATGAGCTCAAGTGAAGGCCCCAGGTGTCACTGTGGATGACCATGTCAGCTCAATGGCCACATACTGAAAAAACATGGGAAAAATGTATGAAAATGAAGAAGACAATTATTTTTCACTTTACAGCACACCTACAGTAAAAGCATACTAACCAGTTAAGTAGGAGAGAAAAGGTAAAATTCTGCTGATCCTGTTTTAAAACAAGAGCTAGATAATAATAAATAATAAAAAGGTGTGTAATGCTTTCTCCAGATGCTATGATTATACCGTGGAACACATTATCAAAAAGGGCTGCTCACATCCAAGCACTTAAATAATCTGAAAAAGCTCAAGCATTTTTTAACGGCTAACACTATTAGTTAAAGTAGATTTGGATAACTTGATTTTTTTGCAAGACAGTAAAGTCAGTGAGTCAAGATTTACACCAACCCCTAACGACTGGGAGTGGAGAAAGCTCTGATGTTGGGGACAAACAATTTTCCAGGTGGGCTGTTGGCATTTTCTTTCTCCCTTGAGAGTACCAGCCACTCTTCCCAGTGCCAAGGACAAGACCTGTCTCTTTTAATGCTGCTGTCATATTTTATTTCAAGGAGCCCCCCTCAGAGGAGCAGGAGGGCATGCTGACTTGTATCTTTATGCTGTCAAAATTGACATAATTTACTACTTTAAAAATCACGCACTGCTAACCTTTGGAAACGTAGTCTTCTGGTGTGCGTAGAACAAAGAAAATGACCAGGGAAAGTAATTTCTCAAAAGCAACACTGTAAAGCTGCACTAGGCAAGATTCAGTCTGGCTGCAGCCATGCCCTAAATTTACAGTTTCAGATTTGACAATTAGAACTCTGTCTTGTGCAAATATTTCTACCTTTATATTACTAAGTTTTCATACACTTAGAGGGCAACAGAGGTGGATCTGCCTAAGAGGTGTGGGATGCCGCGTGGGGAAGTCCTCTGAAACTTCCCTAGAAGTGCCTGGGAGCACTTCTGCAGCAATGCTATTTGGCCTAACTAGTCCAAGTATCTGTTGGATAGCAGAAAATCACATTTAACGTCTAACAAAAAACATGCACAGACTGATAGATGTAACATTACCAGTATGCAAAAATTAAAATGAAACAAATTAAGAACTCCAAACATTAAATTCAGATTGTTTATTGTAAACAGAATAACTCTAGCACTCTGTCATACTGGCTGTGTCACATGCACCCAATTCCATATCAACTGCTTAAAATAGCACTTGCAAAAATTACAGTTATGTAATAATAATTTATGGTTTCTTACATAAACTAATTAACAAGCACTAAAATCGAATTACAGTGTATTCTAGGTAGTTCTTTATTGCTTGTAGACACTGCAGCTTTGGATCCATTAAAATGAA
>VYZQ01012474.1:10139-42450 GCA_013400655.1 Mystacornis crossleyi | reverse complement strand
ATTTAATTTTTTTTATATTGGTTTATGCACTGGTTAGAACAGCTGGAGGTCTGGCACGCAGTTCCATCATGTTAGAGGCATTTTAAAACAGGAACATCAAACACTAACTTCCCCCAGTAAAATAGGATAGTGATGAGTTTTAGCAGATACAAAACTAGGTGATAATGATCAAAATGTAGCAAATCTCCAAAGTTGTTTCTAGTCACAAACTATCATCTGCTGACCAGGTGGTAGTGGTCAGCTCAAGATGAAGCCTAATTATTGCTCCTATAAGGTATAATTTCTAATGTTTGAAAGGATTGTATTAACATAGGTGTACAGAATTCTTTTCTCAGGGATGAGGCCCTTTCCTTTGCCAGCCACATTCTTGACCTGTCACATCACTGTCCTATTTGTGTAACAGCCCTCACAGCAAATCACCAAAGATCACTCAGCAGCTCTGAAAGGCAGGGAGAGCTCTTCACTGATAGACCTGAGTCTCACCTGGCTGCAGCTCTGCCCGTGTATCTGAATTTGTTCAACTGCACACTAGATAGCATTTGCTGCTCAGAAATACTGCTCCCTTGTCAGGTACTGCTGTAGAGACTGGAATTAGGGTCAACTGCGAGAGAATTAGGGTCAACTATGTTATAAAAAATTGGAAACCCTTATATGAAAAACAAACACAGCTCTGTAATTGCATAATTTCAATATTACTTCATTATTAATTGGCTTCTAGCATGAAGACAAGATTTTTTATTACTAGTTCGTCTCCTTTAAATATTTCCTCTCCCAACTTGTGTACTTAAAACTTCAGAGTTGAATATCAAGAAAAATTTCCTGTCACCACAAAGAGAGGATTATAGCTCCAGTATGGAATAAGCAGCAGGGAACTGCGGAGAGAGAGATGTCCCGTTTTGTTTTCTTTTCCAAATGTTTTAAATAATATAATAATGTTCAGTCAAATTCTCATGCAGATAATAAATAACTTTCTTTTTCCACAGCCTGCCAACAACTTTTGCAACTCTGGATATTGACGGCGTAAGAAAAATAATCTTTGCGCTCCCAGGTAAGATGTTTTGTGGATTATTTTTGTTACTGTGCATAGATGACAGACATGAAACAGAATAGTGACATTTCACAGTACCTGTGCTTGGTGTTGGCCCCTAAGGAAGGTACCAGTAAGATTTCCTCAGAAATTTCCAGAAGAGATGGACTTGCAGGGATGTGCTAAGGAGTTCTTTTTTGTCTCTGTCCTCAGCATTTTCTGGTACAGGTCTTACGATTTCTTCCATCCAACAATTTCCTTATGTTTTTTACAGGGGTGTTTTTTCCTACAGCTCCCTCCACCTTCACCAGAAATATCCTCTGTGTGTAAGTCAGGGGATCCACTTTGACATAGTGAAAATGGAGATAAAAAGAAGGGAGTGCCCAGGAACATGTCACATAATATTTTTGTTTATCATGCTTATACTGTGGAACCGAAAGAGGGCAGCATGGCTGCACCGCTGCCCGCTCCCTGCCCTGGGAAAGCACTCGTTCAGAATAAACATTCCCTTATGGATTTCTGTCCTTCTAAATGAGGAGGAATTCATCTTGTTCTTATTGCTCTGGCTTTCCATGAATTTTGACTACACAAGGAATCCTGTTCTTGATAAGCTGGTGGTTTTCAGATGTATCTCTAGTGCTTCTATCCTCTCTTGCTTTAGTTGTTGCAAGATATTTTCTTCCAGGGGAGAGACCAATGGAGCATCTGTTTGATCAAAGTGTTTATTTTAAAACTGTTGTATAGGGATGTCCAGATATGTAAAACAGTGGTGTGTGACAGGTGGTCATACACCTCTCTTGTGAGTCAACAGAAAACATATAAATCAGTAGGATTCTCCTCAGAATTTGTCCTAAAGCATTTTGCCACTCTGTTAGGGAATTGAAAGTTATTTTTCCCTTGGTGTCTGGGATCCATTAGTCATGAATAAAGAGCCCTGTGAGGGTAGAGCCAATAACTACGCACAATTAACTCTGCTCCAGCCCCAGACAAGTGTAGGCATAGGACAAAGGTAGCAGAAGAACAGAGGCAAATGGTGGGACCTGAGGAACATGGGACAACTCTGGTCAGAGTAGGACCTCAGCACAGCATCATCCAGAGTGTAGCTTTAACAGGTGTACTTGCCACATGCCCCTCGTCACACCACTGCAGTCTGTCCTGTATGCAGTACACAACATGGAAAGCTCTGCAGAGTCCTTTAGAGTGAAATTGCTACAAAAACATGAGTTCTTTCAGTACTTCACAGTAATCAAGAGAACATCACCACCAACTGTTCTTTGTCCTACAGGCAACCCTGTGTCAGCTGTCGTCACCTGCAATCTCTTTGTTGTTCCTGCACTGAGGAAGATGCAGGGTATCCTGGATCCTCGGCCCACCATCATCAAAGCCAGGGTAAGAAGCTTGTCCTCTATTTAAAAATTCTCTCAACGTGTTGAAGCACAGCTCTTTGAGCTCTGAAGGACTGTTGTGTTTGTGGAATCTGAGCCCTAGACTAGTTCTGGCAGTGGAAGCACGTTCACACAAATAGAGGTACTTTCTCAGTCTCTGTTAATGGTAATATTCAGTCCCATAATTTTTTAGAGTTAGATGGCCATCTAATGGAGCAAAATATACAGATGCAGAGGCAGCCATTTGCAAATCAGGCAGGAAAGACACTCTCCTATTTAAAAAAGACATTTGTTTTAGGCTATGGTAAAAAATGCAGAGTATTCTGTGAATACCTAGAGTTGGATAGTTCTGTATTAGCAATAGAAAATACAAACTTTAAAGCCTTTTGTTGAGTTATTTATATCAGAAACCCACATGACCCCCACCCTAAGCAATATAAATTCTTTAAACTCTTCTCACTTTTCTAATAAACCATGGATATTGTAACTCTGTTAATATAGATTCAAGGCATGTTATTATAATGTCTTTGTCTCCTTCTATTTTTGATTCAAATAAAGTACCAAGGAATATATCACCTTTTAAGGTTTTCTTAGTGTTCTTGGCTATGCACTATTCTCTTACAGCTTATCCCATGTATCTCTTTTGCTCTTCCTCAGCATACAGATTTTATCCCACAGCTAAAATATTCCAAAAGAGAGAGCAATTTGCAGTGACCTTCACTTTTGCATGAATTTTCCATTATGAGCCATCCCTTGTATGTCTTTTCATTTCAAAGACTGGCCATTTTCCTTATGTCAGAGCTAGCAGGATTTTGAATGCAAATAACATTTTTATGTTTATGCAATGTAATCCAGAGACCAGGCTTTTTTCTAGAGAAATACTATCTGTAAACTCTCAGTAAAGGAACAGCTTTGGAATATTCCACTTAATACATGTAGACTCCTTCACACACTTTGATATTGTAGTATCACAGTTGTATTTCCTTAAATACTGCAGTCTCTGCCTTCTACGGGTTTGAATCTTGCACTAGACACCATCTGACCTCAAAATGCAAGTTTCTGAGAAGACTGTTTTTAAGGAAGAACAATTGAGCAGATTATTCCATTATCTTAGACAGTGCAATGTGAATGCATGACATGTTCATCCTTTCTTTTTTAATCCTACAGTTATCATGTGATGTAAAATTGGACCCCCGCCCAGAATATCATCGGTGCATTCTGACTTGGCATCACCAAGAACCACTACCTTGGGCACAGAGTACAGGTCAGTGCCCAGCCAGACAGACTGACAGACACTCACCCATGGCCTTGCCTTCCTACAGATGTGTCTAGCAACTACCAAGAGTGTGCGCGTTTTCTTCACAGAACCTTCCTTATGCAGACTGATTTGCTGACACACTTGGGCACGTGCATACACATACATTAGTACAAAATTCAGTGCCAATATGGCTTCTTAATTTAACCATTAAAACATCCTTTGTTTGAATAACCTGTCTTTATACGCGCACACACACTACACCTGTTTGCTTGCATGTGTGCACACATTCCTTTTTATAAACATCCACTAAGCTTATTTGCAGTCAGGCACATTTGCTTCCTTTTGCTGTTGTGCATGTATTAAACAAACACGAGCTGGGGCAGAGGTACGAGCAATACAAATAAAAGAAGTGTGATTTTAGCTGAACTGTAAATGTAGGGAAGATAGCAGAGGCTCTAGATGTTCTGTTAAAGCAGACTAAGGATTTATTAGTCATGTTTGCCACCTAGGAATACTTCTGGATACTCAGCTGCAGTTGAGTACTAGATTTGAATACTGGTTTAGCTGTGTACAGCTAGAAAGCTGACTGTGGCGCTTTTGCAAGAGATTTAGGTCCTTAAACAACTAATTGTCTTTTTGCTACATCCAAATTGTTCAGTAAAAAGCACTATATGTGAGTCTCCACTGGGAGAATATTAGTTCAGTTCTGGGCCCCTCAGTACAAGAATGTCATTGAGGTGCTGGAGAATTTCCAGAGAAGGGCAATGAACCTGGTGAAGGGTTTGGAGAGCAAGTCCTATGAGGAGTGGCTGAGGGAGCTGGGGGTGTTTAGCCTGGAGAAAAGGAGAATCAGGAGAGACCTTATCACTCTCTACAACCACCTGAAAGGAAGTTGTAGCCAAGCGGGGCTTGGTCTCTTCTGCCAGGCAACAAGTGACAGGGAAAGAGGAAATGGCCTCAAGCTGCACCAGTGGAGGCTNTGGGGGTGTTTAGCCTGGAGAAAAGGAGAATCAGGAGAGACCTTATCACTCTCTACAACCACCTGAAAGGAAGTTGTAGCCAAGTGGGGCTTGGTCTCTTCTGCCAGGCAACAAGTGACAGGGAAAGAGGAAATGGCCTCAAGCTGCACCAGTGGAGGCTCAGGTTGGATGTCTGGAAGAATTTCTTCTTGAAAGGGCTGTTGAACATTGGAACAGGCTGCCAAGGGAAGTGGTGGAGTCACCCTCCCTGGAAGAGTTCAAGAAACAGCTGGACATGGCACCTAGTGCTATGGTTTAGTGGAAATGGTGGCATTCTGTCAAAGGTTGGACTCAATAATCTTGGAGGTTTTTTCCAACCTAAATGATTCTATTCAGAGAGAATAAAGTTAATCAAATTTGTTCTAGAACAGTATATTAAAAACATTCTAGACTGTGCTGATTTTAGTGTTTGCACAACTGGAGTAGGTGTGTGAATTGAAAAATGAAGTAATTTTGATAGGATTAGAAATTCAGTTGGACAAGATACATGGTACAGGTAATGTAGAAGGCTGGATAGGAAAGCAATCAGCAAAGGGAGTGACAGTTTTGAGAGCCAGTGTGGTGAGAGACCGACTAAATCTCCACGGAGTTCTCTGTTTCCAGCCACCTTGGAACAGCAAGATCCCACCTCCATGAATAAGTTAGCCACATAAACATCTTCATCGTAACAGCTTTTGTTTCTGCCCCATGTTGCAGCATTTGGAACTAACTGAAAACTTAACTGAAATTGTTCTCCCTATCTCCTGCAGGGAATCAGATGAGCAGTCGTCTGATGAGTATGCGCAGTGCCAATGGACTGTTGATGCTACCTCCAAAGACAGAGCAGTATGTGGAGCTTCACAAGGGGGAGGTGGTGGATGTCATGGTCATTGGAAGGCTATGATGTCACCAGCAAGAGCGAAGCTTTGATGCATGTCCACATATCATTGACTGTATCCTGTAATATGCAACGGCACAGCTAGTTTTTCCGATTTGGATAAAAGTTGATCAGTATAGTCAACATCTTGAAATATATTTCAAATGGAATTTAAATAAATACCTTTTAAAAAAAAACTTTAAAACAAATCTTAACAAAGAAATTTATTCTGATTATATCAAAGCAACTTTTTCCTTTTCTTGCAATTGCTTTGTGTGTTCAATGCTAGTTCTAATAGCGGTAGCTTTTAGTAGACAGCAGTAGGTGCCTGCAGAACTTGTGTTTTTTCTCATCTTTAAGATACAACTACTTATGCTCTTAAAACAAGGCTGTCTGCTTATTTATACTAGCGTAGACAACACTTGGATTTCCCTTATTAGTATGCTTCATAACCGCTTCACAGAGAGCTTCTGCTTGTTCTTTATCTTGTATCTCGTGTTGATGTGCACAGTGCCAAAAGCAGAGTGGCTGCACTGGGAACCCAATGAAGCCCCGAGGTTTTCGCACCTCGCTGCGCGTTCAGGGATGTCTCTTGTCCCGGCAGCCACCCAGCTCAGTACTCTTGGGCAGTAACTGGATACCTTTTATTTCAACAAACAAAAAAAATTGCTTCCTTAAGTGCTGACAGCCTTTTTAACCAATACATTTAAAAATGTACAGAACTAAAAACTTAAAAAAATCAAAGACTGATCTTGTACAGATATTAGTGTTACCAGCATTCGTGTGGAAATTAAATGAGCAAAGAAATAAAACTAATGTTAAACAACTCTGTACCATAACATTTTCTGTAATGATATTGAAACTTAAATGAATAAAAAAAATCCTCAATCATTATTTAAAATTTCACCTGTTCAGCCTTGTTGTTTGAAACAAAAAAGTGGTGATGTAGGAGGGTATTTGGGGTGGGGGAAAGAGCATAGGGAAGAAGAAAAATAGTATATGCAGTCTAGGGCCTTCCCTCATGTACAGTATCATGAGTGAACTGAAACTACAGAGTGAGCTCTCTCTCTCTCACACCTCCCAAGGGACAAAACAGAAGCAGCATTTGGAGGTGGGGGGGGCTTACAATCAGACTAGTCAAAGCTGGAGAATACTTTTTCGCCCCATCTAAATTGCATAGCGATTGCACACAGCCCTTGTGCTGGAATTTGATAAAGTGTTCTTTTTCTTATTTTTACCCCCATGGAATAAAGACTTTTCAGCTCCCACTGGATTGTGTATTTTGGTAGTTTTACATTTCATCTGGGATTAAGACCATAGCAGTGCCCTACACCACCTTGCTTCTTGGAGTTCATGGGCAAAATGCTATCCCACCAACTCCATTTGTGAAGCCAAAACACTTATCTATAGTATTTTTTGAAGACTTAGTCAGGGAGAAGACAAAAAATTGGGTTTAAATCCTGACTGCCACAGTGGACCAGAGCTGTTAGTTCTGTGGTAACTGCGGAGAGCATCTCTCAGGCTGGGTTTAAAACCAAACTCTGCTGTGAAACTCCCTGCATGGGCCATGGCAGAGGTTGAAGGCAGGTAGGCATACACTGTGTTTGAAGGCAATCCAGGGATTGAACAGTAACAGAACTTGCTGGTGATATTTTTTTGTTCTGGACTAGAAGTCCACATTTGTGATCTCTCTATGTAGTGGCAGGGTGGTACAAAATTAAATTCATGGATGCCTGTTTTTAGTGTACTAATATTTCAAACCGCAGAAGGAAGAGAGAGGTGGGTTAACTCATCTCTGAGAAATAATGCAGAACACTGCCTATTATAAACCAAAGGATTATTATAATGTAGTTAAGGGTTATTATAGGCAGCATGTGTAATGAAAATCAGAAATTTATAAAGGACACCAATAACAACTTGAGGGCGGATTGTTCATGCAATTGGAGATGCTAGGCAAAGATAAAAGGGAGATGTGAGGAAACGTAGCCAGAAAAACCTTAGGTCTGGTTTACATTTACAAATGTTGCTAAGAAGAGTCGGCACAATGCTGCATATAATGCTTGGCTACATTTAAACCCTTTCTTGTCATGGTAACACTTAAAAACAAATGAACACATTGTAACAAACCAAGCATTTGGAGATTAATCAGAAAACTGCCGTAGCAACCCTGTTTTCTTGTAATGGCCTCTGCTCAGTGTTCAAAATCTTATGCAAGAATATAAGCTTTGCACTTTCTGAGAGGGATGCTCAGAGCCCAGCTTTTGTTAACACTGGAGGCTATAACAGTATGCTGGAGAGGAAATCCTGGGACCTGTACAATAAATCATTCTTACAAGTATGTGTCAATTATCAAGCCTAAACTCTGAAGCATTAGCCTTGGTTGTTGTAATATGATTTGATGTAATTGTGATATAAATAGATAAATTGTACTTTTAACATTCCAAACTTACAGTATCAGGGAAGTTGGAAGCTTCAGAAAAGAAATCAAGGACAAAGGGATCTTCAAGTATGTGGTTACTTTTGTTCAAGGACTAAGACTTGCAAATGGAAATGTTTTAAGGAATATTTTCCCTGTTTTTACTTCTCTAGATTAGGTTTTAGCACAATCAAAATAATACCTTAACAACAAGAAGCAATGCCATCAGTGACTGAAGGTGGGGTTGGTATTCCAACAGTTGTAGTATTCTTCTTTTTACATCATTTTTTCAGTGCATATACATGGAATGGTCGTGGGTAGAAGTGTATGCAGTGGGCTTTCTGAGTCCCATTCATCCAGCTGGAATAATCCAATTGTGACCTGCAAAATCCTACAGCAGCTTTTGTATCCCAGCTACCTTGTACAAACACCTTGACTGAACCCATGAATGTGAACCATCACACAAAATTTGGCTGTATTCACTCAGATGAATAGAAAAATCAACTGGCCTCTTCCAAATACTGATTTCTCTACTTTAATTACCAAACTTACAAAATTAATTCTACCTTGATATTAAAATATGCTAAACATGAAATGTCTTTTATCTGCAGGTAGTTATTACAGACGTGTCTGACTCCAGAAATTACTAATTAGCGTAGAATCTTTGGACTTTATGATTCTTGAGCTGAAGGGTTGCACTTAAAACATATTAAACCATGGATATTGCTTAAGAACAATATGCAAATGAAATCATCCAGCAGGTTCTACCTTTTTCCTTCCCAGCTTGCCACTGTGCACCAAGTATAGACAATGCCTTCTGCACAAACTCTGCACTCACCACAGAAGTGCCTGGTGTAGTGGCTGGATCCACATTTCCCACCTGGTTGCCTTGGTCCAAAGCCTGTCAGTGCTGGGGTGGCACGTGCCAGCCTCGCTGCCCCCATACGGCAGCAGTGCTCAGGGCCGGACTCGAGCCATGCTCAGGAAAGCTCCTCAGGCTGACACCTCTGCCAGCACTTGCAGGGCAGGAACTACCTCTCAAGGCAGTACTTTACAGTGGGATATCTTATTTAGGAAAGCAGATGCTAGGCTAAGGTGATCCAATACTTGATGGCCCTCTACTGTCTTCTAATACTCAACTTCTCAAAACCAGCACCATCACCTGAACTATTCATGAGATTTTGTGTTAAATAAGAAAAATACATATTAAATCAAAAGAAACATACCAGAGCTTTGTTTCCTTACCTGGTAAGAGTGCTGAGATGTTTCCAGGTATCTGATTTGCAGATGACAAAGAGAAGACAAGGAACATAAGGGTGAGATAGCAAAAAGTTGTAAGTATTGGTTATTGCTAAAGACACATCTCAGGAAGTGCATAAAGTGCATAAAGACTCACTAGCAGTCGAGTTCAATAGTTGTTTTAAAGGCAGAGTCTCCTCCTTCTGTACATGTATTTGATACATTTGGATATAGAACTTTGTATTTCCCTGAGGAAATAGAGGTGGGAGAGTGTGAGAATGTCAAATGAGGAGTCAGAGCCCAAATCAGGTTACATTATCAAGCAAAAGTTGGAGCTGACAATTAATGATCCTTATGCTCTTACCTGACAGGAAACTAAGAATAAGAAGTGAGAGGGTAGATGTTGAAATGCTCAAGCACAAATTCGCCAAAAACTCTATTTTGCCTTAGCTGAAATTGAAACTAGTTTTTAATATTGGGGGGGAGGGGGAGAATCATGCAAATTGTCTGTCATTTTTGCTGGCACTTTCCAAACATTTCTGATAGATTCTTACCCCAAATAAATTCAGGAATATATTCCCAACCCCTTTTGTGAGGGTATTTTACACATTTCTGAGAATTCCAGCTAAGAAACTCTTTGCTTGAATGCTTTATATCTACAGTAGTCTCCTTGAATTTAAAGCCAGCTGGTGTTACTCCCATGCAAAAGCTGAAACCGAAGACTACAGGTTAGATGTGGAACGGCATTTATGCATGTACTCAAAGCAGAGACTCCTCCAGGAGAGGAGGACAATCAAAGTCACAGTTATTGATGACAAAGGGTTTGCATGGGCAGAACAGCTGTAGCAGCTGGTGGTCATTAAAGCAGCAATCTGTAGAACAAGGTATAGCTTCCCGTAGTAGTATTTGGTCCATAAGTTGCAATTAAGTGCCTTATCCTCATGATGAAGAACATGATCTCTATTAACTGTAACCCTTTACCTTCCTAGTGCCAGCTGGTCTCAAGAGGAAAAGCACAGCATTTTCAGGATGATACTGTCAGCAGCTGGATTTCCATATTTACTCAGTGACAAAAGTCACACTGGTGTTTCTTCTGTGTTTGCTTTTACTTTTTTTCTTTTTTGTTTTGTTGGTTTGTTTGTTTGTTTGTTTGTTTTGTGGAGTGACTTCAGACTTGACTGTTGTTTTCTAGTAAATCTATTCTAGCCACCACTCAGAAAATGATTTGTCATGCTGGATTTAAAGTCAGCATTGAAATGCAGGCAAATCATGGGTAATTTGTGGGGGGGAAAGCTGCACGTTTAGCAAATGTTACAACCTCATGGGCTGCTGCTAGCTGCATGTTTTCTGGAAGGGCTTAGTGACTCATATTCAGCACTCGATTAAGACTTGCTCTATGCATTTGTGCCATATTGCCCACAAGCTGATAAAGTTCTTGGAGTATAAAGCCTTCAAAAGGGTGATGCACAGAGGCTCAGTAGCTCTCTAGTTTTAGACTGATCTGGCTCAGATGATTTGCTCCATCCCAGCACTATACAGCAATACCCAGTATACTCTGTCCCAATGCAAGGACTTCTGCATTTCAATGGACCAAATTTGTTTTAAAAATAGTCAAGCAAGTAATTTTTGTGGAGTTAATTCATAAGCAAAACTGAAACCCTATTGTACCCTACTATAAACTCTGCAGATTATCTGAGCATACCACAGAAAACAAAGATATTGGCCTGATTTTGATAACCAGGGTCTGAAAAATAAAGTTACTTCAAGAAAAGTGTAAGGGAAAATTGAAGGTAAGTATAGACACACACATATACATACATACACACATACATACACATACATATTAGTGCACAAAAAACTGCCCCACTGGGCAGTGACTGACAAGGAAGAATGCAAAGTGGGTTTTGTCAGTACCTGGCATTCTCCTTATGCAGATTTTACTGTGGCCCAAGAGGGTCTTAAAGAATGATATTACCAAACAGAAACTGGACAGAAAAAAGTTAACTCATCAACGATGTAAAGCTTTTCAGAAACATAAATATAACACATTATGTGTCTGACAAGAGGCTTTCCTATCTAGGTCTGTCTGTTATGACAAAGTAACCAATGACTTAATAATTTTGACACATTGTGCTGGTTGGACCACTAAGGGGGACCCAATTTTGTGACCATGTGCAGACCAGACAGTGGGCCAAGAAGCCAACATGGAGGTGTACAAACACACTTCCTACACCGGCAATGGCTGATACTAGCGGGAGAAGCTTCTGTGGGACTACTTAAGAATCTGCTGAGAAGGAAACAACGTAACGCCAGAAATGTCCCTGCACTGTGTGGCCTGTGCACTTCCACAATTTTTTTCTTTTTTTTTTTTTTTTAATTGGCTCTGTACAAAACACTAGCCAATAGTTCACACCTCCAGAGAAGTATCAATGCATGGCAAGGAGATAATTATCGAGCTTCCAAATACTAGCCCAGCACCCACAGTGTTTGTGGCAAAAACTCCCATATTTTCATAGCTTGAAGCAGCATCTCCTCTCTTTTATTCTGAATCTGACACCTCCTACTTCTGTTTGATGCCTCAGTTTTTGTGTTGGAGCAGACAAAGAGAAGTCACCCTCACTTTGCCATCCGTAATTTTATAGAAGGCTATCTTCGAAATTAAATATCCTAATCTATGTAATCTGCCCTTTGTGGTCACAGACCATATCCAAGAGTCTGTAAATTGGATGATCTCTATCACAGATTCATGGAACCATCAACTTCAAAATCATCAAGTCCAACCACCAACGCAGCACTGTCACTGTCACCCCTAAACCATATCACCCATCCCCACTGCTCCTCTTTTCATCCTCTTCAGGTTTATTATATTCTGTTGGAAACAAAGAGATCAGAACTGCATATATATTAACAGGCATCACTATCTTATACTAACCACCTAATGATGACTCCTGTTTGTTCTCTATTTCCTTAATAATTTTTGTTCTTCAGTACTTCTGACTGGTATGTTTTTATGGATCTTAAAAATCTCATGCTTTATTGGTAATAGCCTTATTTTCTTAAAAAAGATAACCTGAAATTCTCACGCTTTATTGGTAGTAGTCAAGCTAGGAACAGTAATTATAATTACAGTTTAAGAAAATAATTTCCTCATATGAGTCATTTTACTTTTATCTGTGTTAATTTTCCTTAGCTGTTTTAACTCACTTCCACCCAGTTTTGAGCAACCCGTCTGCAGTGCTTGGTCCAGGTCAATGGGTACCTTCCTGGAATTTAGTTGCCTTCAGTTCAGTCTGATAATGGAGACTGCAGTGATTACCTCCACTGAGGATCTCTTCTACGTTTTGTGGAAAGACCTGCTTTGGTGCCTTGACAGCTATGCTGTAATAGATACTTCACCTTATTATGCCTGATCTTTTCTTATGGTTTACTGCCAGCTAGATTTCTTGCTGCTGCTGACAGCCTCTTCAGCTACACTCATTTCAGGATGCCATTGCACTGCTTTGGAGAACTGCCAGAAGACCAAGGCCATCCTCATGTATTCATGGAGATGAATAATGCAGAAAAATAATTGGGCTTAATATTTTCCTACTGCTTTCTTGTATTTGGATGAGGCTTTTGGAGCAGGCTTGTTCATGGTCAAGACTGGTGGTCAATCTCCTAGGATGTGGCTCTGAAGAGCTTTGTGGCTCGGGATGTGGGCTGCACTCAAGAGAATGAGCTCAGGGAATCTTGTAGGTGAGTGAACTGGAGCCAATGCTGATGACAGCAGGTTGGTTGTGGTGTGTACTGTGCTGCCAGCCAGGAGTTTTGTGTCAGAGCCAGGTAGCTATTCATCACTGAAGATACTGAATAATGAAAATAAAAACGGTCTGAGAGCTATTTATCGGCCAGTCTTAGGAGGGGAAAGGCACACATGCAGATGCAATGGTACTTGAGCCCATCTAAATAAAAGATAGCTGGCACTGTACATCCATGACTGACTTTCTGTAATTTACTCCCTAATGGCCAAATCCAATCAATTTGTCTAATGTGCTATGAAAAGCCAGACAACAAAGCAGAAGATAGGATTTAATATGCTCTTGGCAGTCTGCATTGCTAAGGAGTCATGCTGCAGCTTTCTCCTTTAACTGGATTTTTTCTAAGAGGTGGTGACTAGGGTTAGATTAAAACCAAAACCAAAACCAAAACAAAACAACTCCACACACAAAAGCAAACAAAGAAAACAAACAAAGAAAACAAACAAAGAAAACAAACAAACAAACAAAAAAAACCACAACCAAACCCATTTTTAAAAAGCCAAGAAACAGTCCTTTGTTAAGGGGTGGGACAAAAAGCAGACACGTTAAGGATCAGAGAGGATGGTGGGTGGGCAAACCCAAATAAAACCCTGCCCAAGCTTCTCCCAGGCCCATCACGGGAGCCATCAGCCCATCTAAGGCCCATCACCAGCAGACACAGAGGAGGACACAAGCAGAGGGCAGACAGGAACCCAAGATAAGGACTCACAGGGGCACCCTGGCTGAGCTCCTCCCTGGGCTGTTGCTGAAGTGCCTCAGCCCCTGCACAGGTGTAAGATCCATCAGCCTGAGGTGATGGGAGAGGTCTTACACCACCTTTCAGGGAGGTTGTTGCCTGGGACGGCACAATGCATTCTGCCGTGGATGAAGGGAAAAGTCATTGTAGGATTGCACAAGGTTTGTGGGATGTTTAGTAGAGGAACAAAACGTGGTAAAAGAAATGGGTGTAGGCGACTTGAGGAGGAACAGATGTAGGAAAATAAAGGGATAAAAGGATAAAACAGGCTGGTCAAGCACACTGTGTGTCCAAAGCCAGCTCCTGCAGAAACCACTAAGATTATGTGTTTGTGTGACAGGAGTAGGGTTGCAGTCTCAGGGGCTAATATATCCAGAGGCCAGCAGCTGGGGGGCCAGGATCCAGGGGCCAGATATGGGACAGGCTGTCTGAGCTCAGCTGCTGATGGAATACACATTGAATATGTGTTTGCATTTCCCACTGATGGATCTCCATCCTGATCAGCCAGGGAAGGGGAAAAGGGCGAGGCCATTGGTGCCATCTGTGTTTGTGTGGGTGCTGTACACCAAGAGCAAGACACAGGAATACAAACTCCATTTTAGACTGGCTTATTAACACTTGGACCAGGGCCCTGAGTTCCCCAATAGGCCTTAAACACTCTTACCAGCCTCATCTGGGATCTCCACCTCACCTCCCCTGCCATGGGGCTGGGAGCCACTTCAGCCCCAGCTTGGGCCCCAGCTTCTCTCTTGTTGGAGAGAGGATATAGCTGCATCTATTACCAGCCCTGACTCCTGTTTGGACTTTCTTGGATATATATTACAGTCCTGTCTCCAGCTACTCATGACTGGACTCCTGGAAGAGTCTCAAGATGGACCTCAGCTTGGTTCTGCAGCTTGTCTTGTCTGTGCCTGCCAGCAGACCCTGTTACCACCATTCACTTTGAATTCTGCAGGACTGGAGAGGTGTGCCTTGACTGTTCAAAGCAATGCCTCTGCTGAGGTCATCCCTGGCTCCCAGCTCATTATCCCTCATGGAGCAGGCCAGCTCCTCTCTGGCAACCTGTACTGCATGGACAATACCTATGTAAAAATCTCAGATGTCACCACGCCCTAACGTCCTCGTGTTACAGGTGACCCCAAGCTACCTGTTTACCTCTCTGCCCTGATGCAGCCAAGAAATGGAATTGCTGCCAGGCCTGGTGAGAACACAAAGTGTGAGATGTATTACGGTGTCAGCAGTAACTGGGCTGAGTTCTTCCAAACCACGCTGCTGGACAAAACTTGCTTCATCATGTACGTGCACTCAAGCACCACTTTTCTTCATACTGTGACTCAAATAAACTCAGCAAGGAAAACCGTATCATCAGGACTCTGCCTAATGATGCTGCCAGCTGTGGGAGAAATCCAGTGGACACTGCAGGAAGGACTAGGGCATTTGTGTCCTCTCCTTCCTTCAGCATACTCTCTGTGTAAGGAGTGGATGGACCTAAGTGAAACAAGGTATGAATGGGAAGCAGAAGTCTACATCTAGTTTTTAAAAAGACTGGTGGCAGGGTATTTCTATTCTCTGTGGCATTCCATCACTTAGGTTAATAGAAAATAGCTGTTTAATAAAGATTTATGAATTGTAATTATTTATTAGCTTTGAATGGGTTTTTTCCCCTCATTGAGGTAATTAACTATATTACTTGTTCTCCAGCTTTTGTGTTGACAGTCAGCTTGATCAGTAGCTGGAGAATTTATACTTCAGAACATTGCCTAAGTCCTCTCCCTTTCTTGATGTTTGACAAAAACACATGATCCAAAAGCTGCAAAGACAGAAGTCCCCATCTAACACTGAGAACAACCCAAGGGTTTCTACTGTTATTTGCAAATTATGCCATTATACTCATGTAAAAAATACATAATTAAANGGAAGCAGAAGTCTACATCTAGTTTTTAAAAAGACTGGTGGCAGGGTATTTCTATTCTCTGTGGCATTCCATCACTTAGGTTAATAGAAAATAGCTGTTTAATAAAGATTTATGAATTGTAATTATTTATTAGCTTTGAATGGGTTTTTTCCCCTCATTGAGGTAATTAACTATATTACTTGTTCTCCAGCTTTTGTGTTGACAGTCAGCTTGATCAGTAGCTGGAGAATTTATACTTCAGAACATTGCCTAAGTCCTCTCCCTTTCTTGATGTTTGACAAAAACACATGATCCAAAAGCTGCAAAGACAGAAGTCCCCATCTAACACTGAGAACAACCCAAGGGTTTCTACTGTTATTTGCAAATTATGCCATTATACTCATGTAAAAAATACATAATTAAAACTACACTATCTTAACAGTGCCAAAAATATATAAGATTACTAATAAACAAAAAGAATATACTGAAGTCTAGAATAGCGTGTGCAAACTAGTGTTTGTAGGTTCACAGGCCCTTTTTCCTTAAATAAATAATAAAAGAGGAGTCAAGAGCTGTTAGAAAGCCTTACAAAGTTCCCTTTTGCACTTAAGATCACGTGTTCTTAAAAATGTGTGTTTTGGGAGGAGAGGTCTTTCATAGTGTAATAAAGCCTATCAGGAAGGATTATGCTTGTTTCTTTTTATAAGCATCAGGTGGTTTTTTTGTTTTTATTTTTTTTTACTATATAAGCCTTTTTATCTCTATTACCTTTAACTTGTAAATTTACTTTAATTTTATGGACAGGCAAGTTTGATTCTAAGAGCATCAGTTCAAGTCAGATGCCTATTATGTGTGACATTCAGAGACTTCTTGGCCAAGAAGAATATGTTCTTTTTACCTCTACTCAGACGTTCAAGAGCAAGTTTGTCCAAGTAAAAAGTCTTTCAAATGAAAACATTTAACATGCTGAAGATAAAATTGCTTGCAATTATGACAATTTTTCTTTTTCTCTCTCAGCTCCATAGGCAGTCCTCATTCATTTATTCTCACTATTATTGTTCTTTGTTTACTACACACATATGGATATATTTCCCTTCTCTTATAGACCTACTCTGCTCACACTTTAAAGGCAATAGTTCAGAAACCCAGCAACAGCAGTGCTGCAGATTAGAGAAGGACAAAGATTTATGTTTTCACTCTCCTTTGTCAGCCCCTACTCCTTCCTGTAGCAGCAGCAAGAGCTGTTGTAGATAAAAAGTATATGGTTCTGCACTACCTCATTAAGGTTTTTAGCCACCAATGTCAGTTCAGCCTGGTCAAAATCAAAGCCAGCCCTTCCTGGGCAATCTCTCACCACTTGCAACTTCTATTACCCTTGCAGGCAGTATAACTACCCTCCCTGCCTGTCATCCAGCACCAGCCAAAGCCCTGCGGGACTCTGTCAACAGCCTATACTCCTACAATTCTGCATTCACAGTGTGTCTAAAATATGTGAATTTTATTTACATGCTGTATCTCAACTGTGTTTTTCACAGGATTTCACTACCTCCCTTTGTGGTAATTATGACATCCTTTGGTCTTACCTTGATTAATTAAATCTTGCATTGTTGATATACATGCAGAATGTTAATGAGCTATGAGTTTCCTTTCTCAGGGTACTTTATGATTTATCCCTGCTTTATTTATCAGACCTCATTTACTACAAAGAAGGCAGTTGCCCTAACCAATCAAGAAAATAGCTCCATCACTGATTCATTTACATTAAAATAAAATTTAAAAGTAGCCTTTGATCTTTTTTACATACCGTGTCTCACCTTTGGGAGGAGGTTCTACTAGACAGCCACAAATTTAATGCACTGTCCTCCCTCAAATTCCTTCTTAGGACACACATTTTCTCTGATGCCTGTCAAAACCAAGCCCTGACAATGGTACCTAACATGTGATCCGATTATCAACTTAGTCATGTGATTATACTTATCAACTTATTCTTATCTTCTTGTATTTTCTCATTGTTCTCTTTCTGTAATTTCATGTCTAACACATAAATTACCTGGGATATTTTTCCAGTCTGTTCTAGCAGGATCCTGGTTCATAACCAAGTCCCATTAACATCACATTAATGCTACAAAGACAGGGATTCATCAGAACAGTGTCTCTCCCATTATGCTTACACTAGGAGAAATTAATGATAAGAGTACTCAAGAGGTTTCTGACCACAGCAATCAGATATCCAATGTTTTGAATTACACATGAAGAGTGATTGCCAATCATGCTTTATCCTTATTCAACTTCTTACCCTTCTTTTCATTTATACATATTCCTGTTTCATTATTCCACATTCTCCTCTCTCCTAACCAACCCAGCAGATAAGCTCTAGGGCCACCAAGCCAAAACACTATGAAATCTACTGGTAGTGAATTCTCGGACAGATCATATGGCAAATGTCAGTGTTGATGGAGCTTTTATTTTTTTGTTCAGGTTCATCGAAAAGCAGAACCAATTTGTCCACAACTGACCCAACTGTGTGATCACTGATCTCTGTGCTGTCAATCCCTGTTCACCAATGCCTAATGTGATGCTGACAACACGGCCATGTTCCCATAGGAAAGTATGACAAACTTCTGGAAACTCTCACAGCTGCCATCCCACATGAAACATATAGAACTTACCTGGGGAATTAGCACCAAGAAGGGTTAAATATTTCTCTGAAGATTAAATAAGAAATATGAATGTATTTCCCATTTCCATACACTGTTTTTCTTCTTTTAAGGATCACTTTATTAAGAGACCTTCTGACCCTGAGACTAAAATCAGATTCTCTGGGCCTCTACAGAGCTCATATTTGCACTGGCTCTTTACCTCAGCATTAACACCATAAAGTTAGAAGAAACAAATTTAAAACACACCTTTTGGCTCCACTCCAGTAATCATTTCTGGTCAGTGATGCCCACATTCATATAAATAGAAAATGACTACAAATACTTCTTAAACCTTTTTCTAAATATATCAGAAGCTGAAAGCTAGTAGCAAGATTGGGAATATAGAACTCCCAGGGAATAAGACAGTAGAATAAAGGCATTGTAGAGACAAGAATACAAATATTATGAGAAAGTAAGTAAGGGAGTTTTAAAATTTCCTAGCTGATATTTTCCTGCTTCAACTATACCTCCAGAGCCACCACTCTTCTGTTGTCAAAGACTAGATCCTTTACCAACTTCTGGACATAAGCTGACCTGACATGAATGTCAGTTCCTGCACGTATGGCTGATGTCACTAGTGATTCAATATACTAAAGTCAAGATCCAGAACTAAAATCTCTATTTTTCTTTACAGAATAGATGTCTTCTTTTTTCCAGTCATACTTTCAGCTTCAGTAGATTGAAGTGTTAGCTGTTAATTACTATTGACTTTTCTGCTGATGGCTTTTAAGTTTGGATTTTCTTTTGTATTATTACATCCTCCCTGTTCTCTTCCTGTTTAGACAGAAAGCTTTCTGCACATGGGAGACTTAAAGGTATCCCTATCTCAGCTACTTGAAAGAAGAAGATGGAAGGATTTTAGTAGCGACTGATGTCAAAGATCTTATCACAGTTTGCAAATAAGAGCAAAAGCAGAAGAGCAAAAGCACAGAAAACATGAAAACTAGGTATGTATGTTCAGAAAAAAAATCTAATACACTTAGTTTGTGCTGCTGACTTTGAAAAGTAAAATGTGTCATATTTTTGTCTTCAGAAAACATGTTATTGAAATGCATTTGCAGGGTTACTGTGATTTTCTGTATGCTTTAATGGATTAGGAAGATATAGAATACAGGTTGTAGTTTCCAGACTTTGGTTTCTCAGATAGATGTTCAGGGCTTTCGAAAGACCATTCCATCCTTTGGGTTCACAAAGATGGGCAGTCAAGAAAAAGTGCATGAATATTCAGTGACTGAAGTGCCAGTGGTCTCCTCGAATGCTGAAGGATCTGCATACAGACAGCTTTGATTTAGACTCCCAGGACATGAAGGAATCATATAGTATGAGGCAGACTCAATGTTTCCTTTCTGGCCCAAATCAGCAGTGTGTCCTGGCACCAGAAATCTGTCTTTTCTGTATCTCCTGCACTGCCATATGCACCATGGCTTGTGCAGAAAAGGAGCAGATTTTTTGTCGGTGGTGTTGCGCAAACTAGGCAAGCAAAATGATGGCAGAAGGAAATGAAAACTGTCACACGAGAATCTGCATGACGGCAAAGAACAAGGCTTCACCGTAATCACTTCTCAAGCAACGTCTACACATCAAGTGATGTGTTCAGATGTGTGCTGTGTCCAGATGAGTGCTATGTTCAGATGTGTCACATATGAGTGCAGTCCATAACATTCAAATATCTCAAGTGTGCCTGAACCTGAAAACAAGGCTTACTGCATCATTTAATGATACATGTTTCTTCTGCAGACAAAGAAGAGATTAAAATAGCACCTATTTCATACTGATCGAGGTACATAATGACATTACTAGGGTAAGGCTTATTCCTGAGTTTGTTGGCAATGGCATAATCCTTTTTCCTGCTTTTTTCAGGTCAAATACAACAAAGCAAAAAAGTGAAAAAAAAAAATTAGACTTCAGGTATGACAGTTTTTCTGATATTTACTTACTTCCCTACTGCTATTCCTAATTTAATAATAGATAGGAGAAGCTGAAACTTCACAAGTTCAGAGTTTTTTAGAACAAATTTTCCTATGTCTATGTTGCAAATAGATCAGCACTTGTATGGCCACATTATTAGAAGGTACCCTGTGCTCATTCCCTGCTGTGATTACGTCTCACCTTCTAGGGTTCAGTGGCAGGTTTCTTCTAGAAAGGCCTTGCTGTTTGACTTGTTTGGTGGATGGCAGCCATTGCAACTCCACTTCAAAACAGATAAAATACAGTATGGTGGAAAGGTTGAGAAAGCTGCAAAATTATGCTAGTTCAAAGAGATAATGTTGGTCCATACCTCCTCTTCCAGTGTGACATAAGGCTTTCCAAAATCCCACGTCTGAGCGTGAATTTACCTCCAGACAGCATGTCTGCAGCGTCCTCAAGCGTGAGGTCCAGACTCATGTTTCAAGCAGAATGTGAACCTGTTTTGAAGCACTCTCCAGGAAGTCCTGTTAAGATTAGCATTAGCACCCTTTCTGACATCCTGCATTTCTGCACAAATCTCTACAGAAAATCCATCTGGAACAAGTAGGCACCTAAAGAAAGGCTTCATTAATGTTCACTTTAATGTTCATTAAAGTTCCTTTTGTTTCTATTTCTCCATTTCTTGTCAGTGATTAAACACTGTTATCTATACCTGCCAAGGAATGACAAAAACTGAAGCACTTAGTTTATTGATGCCTCTTAATTTATGTCTAAACTCATCATCATTTTTGCACGTGACTGAATCAGTCTCTCGAACAAAAGCTTTAGTGATCTTCCTGCACACACCTCTCCATTTTGCTAAGTCATGAAAGTTTGGATGAGCTCTTGTTCAGTCGACCTCCTTTTTTGTGCTGTGTGGTCCTCCTTATAGCTGGACAGTGGCCTTCACACAGCTCGATGTCCTAATTGCCAGCTGGTGAACCTAAAGTGATCTGTATGACCCAGAGGAAAAGTACTTCAGTTTATGATGTGTTCTCATTTAATAATTTCTCCATTTTTCTGTGCGCTCCCATCTTTTCATCCACACATCTATGTCTGAAGATCTTGTTGCTTCTCTCTCTACATACACTTTGGTACATGAAAATTTTTTAGTTTTCCATTGTTATGTTCTTTTTCACTCACCCCCTCTCATAACAGCCATTCATTTAGAAATGGGGGTACTGACAGAGGGGAATGGGCTATGAGCAGATACAGATATACATGCTCAAGATGTACTATACTTATTTCAGCACTCCACATGAAATGTAGACAATAACATATTATTTAATCAGGAATAACAAATTTGTGCATTAATTATATTCTCATTTCAAATTAATTTCCTGCATTTTAAAATAATCTGTGACATACATATAGTGCCAAACAACTAAATTATATTTTACTGGTACTTAGTGCTACAATACTGTATTTCTTGTGATTTTATTGTGAAGACTGTAATACAAGAAGCGGTAAAGCAATCAGAATAGAAATGCTTAATATATTTTCCCACTACACACATACCACCACAGTATCATTCAGACAAAAAAAAGACTGTCTTGACAAATCCAGCATTTGGATTTGTTGCATTTGTTAAAAACAGGAGCGCACTCCCGGTACTCAGTGATTTCAGCTTTTATTGTGTGGCCTAAGGCACAGGAGGTTCGTGGGCAGAGCGCAGATGCTGCCGAGCCGGGACTGGGTCTTCTTCCTCGGAGCAGGGATGCTGCAGAGATGTTCCCGAAGTTCAGTGTCCAGCAGCACACCAGAGACCTCGATGTCCCCTTTTTATACTGTTTTTTGTCCCTTTGGATTGGTCTCTGTTTGGATCCTTCATTTGCATGAAGGTTAAGGCGCGGATTGGTTCTCAGAGTTCTTGCCCAGGTTGGCTCGTTTGCTTGGGGGGGTGGGGTTCACTTCACTTAGGTGTAGTACGGTAAGTTGAATCCCGTATTTCCTTTAACTTACAAACTCTAGAGTAACCAAACTTTTTAACGGTACACGCGTTATCATCATAACAATTATTAACTATATAACAATATTACCATTAACAGCATAACAATTTCTAACCTATTTTTGACACATTGAGGGAAGGGGACCTGCCTATTTATTTCGATCACTTCTCCTTGAGAGTTATATCCCTATTTTCTGTCTTATATAAACAATTTTAGATACTAATTTTGCAGTAATAGTTTTGCGCTATATTTTCTATAGGGGAGGAAAAATAGCTGATGTATTTCTCATTGTTCTCCTTCTGTTACCATCTTTGCTTCTTTCTCTCTGTCTGATCCCTCTCCACAAATGCTCAGTTTTTCTGCTTTTCCTCTGATCAACTTTCCCATTCATTTTCTCTAGCTCTAGATTACTATTTTTCTCACTTCCCACAATCCTACAACTCTCCTCTGTACTTCTGTCTCTTTATAAATAGTACCTTCCTCCAAAGATGTATTTCTCCTCTGTGCAGTTGTGTCCCTTCTTTTCCTTAAATTTCTCACCATGTTATCTCCCAGTCTGCATTCCACTATCAATTCCCAAACTTGCCATATAGAAGTAAAGGCAGGGTGTGTTCTTCCTGCGTTTTCTTAGAGCTGCAGACTGTTGTCTTCTCAACCCACTGATCAGCTTTCAGTAGAGAATAACTAATGATCTTCACACAGCCCCAGGCAGCTGAGAAGTATGACAATATCAGGTCAACTCATACCAGCCACGAAGAGGCTTTTCACACCTCTTAGGTGTTCCGCAAAGACTAACAATGATTTTTGCTGTGACTTGAGTAGGTGAAACAGCTTGTAGGAGTGACTGAAGGAGAATAGCAGGGGAGAGACTGGGAAAAGGCCGGTTTGGAATACAGAGCACAAATTCTAGTGAACTTCCCCAAAAGGAAGTTCAGTTCCTCCTGGTCATTCTTTATTCCTTTGTGATTCTCGGTCTATGTTCATCTTATCTGTCCTATTCTCTCTTCTGATTCCTTGTGCTTCTTTTTATCTTTGATTTTCTACTTTATTGTGCTGTTTTCCTGATGCTTACTGCGGTTCTTTTCAGGAAATCAAAAGAGTGGGAGTAAGTCAAGCAGCCTGCTTTGAGTAATATCCTAGATGAAAGTTTCTAATAAGAAAATCTAGTAAGAAAAACAATAAAGCAAAGCATCCTGGATGTCAGATGCAGATGGAATAAAGAAAAAAAATGTACGCATGGAAGAAAAAATTCCACTGCAGACTTCAATTCCACTCACAACCTCTCACTATTGTACAATTAAGTATTACTGAAATACAAACTACGTATTCCTCTGTATTAGTTCAAAACTAGCATAAGCACAAATAAATATGGTTCTTTTGCAGTGGAATCTACATTTGTTTAGTGACTGCAACCAGCTTTTAGAGAGAGGACTTGCAGATTGCAGCAGAAGGCAAGGAAATAGACACTTGAATTAATCTTACAGTACCTGACTGTGGCTTACACTTTCATGCTTCTCATGCAACCAACTTTCAAAACATTGCAGGGCCACAAGTGATAGAGAGCAGTATCACGCACTGGGCACAAAATCCTAGTAACACAGGTTTTATTTCTGCCAGTGAACTTCTATAAATGTGGGCAAATCACTCTTCCTTTTGTTCCTCAGCTTCTTCATTTGTAGACTGAGGATAGACAGACCTCTCTTGAAAATCCAAAATACTAATGAGAACCATTATATAAGGATTTGGTATGGTTGTTGCTCTTATTATCTAGACACTACAAACATTGCTTATCATACTGGAATACTAAGAAGAATTTTTGACAGAACATCCTTGCAGCCCTATGGATCATTTAGCATTTGAGCACACTAAATTGCTGCTACCCTTGCTACCTGTCACTGGGACATCTCTGTGTAGTTCACGGCATGTGCAGTATTGTACTGGAGTTTTGAGGCATAAGTTCTGCACAAGCATTGCGAGGCATAGGAGATGGAAGACTCACCATGCTTTCCTCCAAAAGAACACAGGGCCATACATAATTCACAATATCTGAAGAGATGAATGCCAATCTAAAGTTCCTTGAGAGTACAAATTAACTTAATACTCTTTGAGGGCAGCTCATGCGTGATCAGATTCCAGTCCAGAACGCTGTAAGAAACTAGTGGCAAGATAGATAGCACCCATACAGCGAACAAGAGAGAAACAGCATTCAGTACTACTGGAAATGCCGATATTATTTTCCACGGGGGAAAAAAAAATTCTAGATTCTGTTTATCAACAGAGCAAAGTAGCACTTACTGACAAGGCAGTCCCAGAGAAAATGGCTGTAACAGCATACTTTCTGCTCAAGGTACTTCTGCTGAAGTACTTGAATGACACAAAATTCATGCAGTGCTGCTGTACGCTACAAGAACAAATTTTAAATTCTGCAGAAATACAAATCAGTAACAGTATTTTCACACTCATCAATGCGCAGACTGGGTGCAGATGCTTACCATCAGTCTTCACACTAAACTTACACTAGAAGTGTAAGTTTAGAAGTGAAGATGAAAAGAAAATTTTACAACGTTGGTAAATTCATTATACAGATTTTGAATACTCTTATATAGAGTAAGGATGTTTATATTAACCAGAAACGCTCATTTGGCTAACACAGAGGTAATGGCTATGACTGATTTCATATCAAGATATGCTGCATACAGTAATAGAATGCAATAAATTAAAGATTTAATTAGGAATACATCCCTCATAAGCTAAATACCACGTCTGGAGAAGCACTGCACACTGCCTACAGTGATACATTTATTTGCATTCAAACAACCTGTCTGGATGAAAACAACAAGGCCATCAGAAATAGCCTTATTCTAAGGAAAAATTTTAAATTCATCAAAATATAGGGACCAGATGCCGAGCATATCTTGCAAAGAGTGATTGTTCAGATGAGAAATGACATTAGTGAGATATACTCTTTCGAATTCTGAGAGCTGAATTGTTGTTAAGTGAATGTATTTGCCCCCAGTTACAAGCATTTATCATAACTGAAGATAAGCTGATGAGCCAGGACTGAAGAATTAACGAAATATTTCCACAAAGACTTACTTTATCCTATGGTAAATGAGACAAAGGTGACCACAAAGCTCATGACATTTGTTCTGAAGTCATTAATTTGGCAAAGCAAAACCAGAATAACCACTCTTGAGCATTGTGTTTCTCTTGACTGACTGAACAGGTAGATATAGTCCTTTACCTGTAGAAACCAGGATCACTCTGAGGATATCCTGTGCTGACTAAAATTGTCACTCTGACAGACCCTGAAGAGGCAGGGTGCGGCAAAGGACTGCCGCTCCATGTAAACGAAACTACTATTCAGCCTCAGTTTACTGGAATCCCATCTAAAATGCTCTCAGGCAATGTTGCAAAGTATAAACAACGTCAGAGTATTGTTTCCCGGTCTACAACAGTGGGAAGAAGGACGAATTGCCTGCATTGCAAATGCAGTAAAAAATACCTCTTAATTGCTGTGCCTGGAGCAAAGAAAAATAACTCAGCACGGATGCTTGCTGGCTTACATACCAAAACAGTCTTACACTGCGCTGATTCAGTAGACTGGTATGCAGTGCTGGCTCACCGAGCCAATACAGTCTATCAGCTCCTGTGAAAGAAAAATTACTGCTGGGAGAATGACAGTCATTGAAGATCCTGCAAGCAGTAGAGCTACCAAGCATAATGGTTTTGACTATGCTTTTTAGGAAATATTGCAAAATAGAGCAGTATTCATGCAATATATTCCAAAACAGTTTTTGCAACTTTCTGGTGAGATGCAAATTTATGAGAACGGTATGGAATTGGCACTGCAGTTTATATATTTATCCAAGGATAATGAAGACCATCCATACAGCTCCACATAGCTATGTGGAAATGATTATTCTGTTTGTGTCAAAGCAACTTTTTCCTTCCTTAAAGATGATTGTGTAGCTGCTATTGCTTTCTCTAAGGTATTAAGCAGACCAGCTTTGCTTATGGCATATGACACAATATGCCATATGACAAGCATATCATGCTGCTATCCTCCACAATTCACTATCTCAAATCAAGCACCTATGCCTCCATTGCTTGAGGCAGTGAAGGAAATCTGTTGGCATTTTATAAGGAAAACATTATATTGGGATCAGCATGGACTTCTACAGAGGGACTGGATGCCATACCTGAATTTCCTCTGTGTCATGAACTCCAGCTTTATGCATGTGATGAAATGACCTAAGAAGGATTTTTCTGAGCATGGCTCTCAAGGGAAAAAAAAAAAGGTTGGTCTCAGTTTCAGAATATTTGCAATAAAACTTACACAGTCATGGATCCAAATAAAGCAGATTTTGAGCGGCAATTCAAATGCTGGGGAACAGACATGCTGGCTGGCAGTTAATTGCCCCAGATGTTGTTCATAATCTGCTGAAAGAAAGCTCAAAAACCAGATGAATATTCAAGGACAGGTTTTAAAAAGAACAACTTTGAAAGTGACTCTGCCTCATGCCGTATTCAGACATCCATGTTGTTAAAGGTACAGCACAGGTTAGCCACAATTCTTCTTGTGTCAGTAATTAGGGAGGGGAGAGTTATCATACTGGGATGCACAAACCAAAAGTCTATACCAAAAAGGACACATAAATAAAGTATAGCATGCAAGATTATTTCAGTGAAAGCTTAGAAAAAGAGAACAAGGAGAATTATGATGTTGTTTGTGTATGTTTTACAGTATCTTACAGCTGTCTTACTGTACATCTAGTTTGCATTCAAGAGAAAGATTTATTGCTTTTCAGGTTTATAGAATACGTGGACTGTAGTGTCACACTTTTGGGTGATAAATGTATAAAGCTCAAGCTTTAAACTGCACTATGATCAGATAGGAAGGTCTTGTCTTTAACATACTTACCACTACTATGCTGTCTTTCAGGAAAGACGATTGTACCTGGGAAGAATCTAAACCCAACAAATGTCTTATTTCAATAGGATTTACCACCTAAGTATTTTCCTTAGGTGGTATCAACCGTTGAAACTTTCGTTGGTGCTTTTTGTTGGTTCTTCCCCTATTTTCTCACAGATCTCTGAGCTATCTCATAGGTTGTTATTTCTTCACAAATAAAGGAGAAACAAGACTCAGCAAACAAAGAGACAGAGAAGATAATCACTAATTTGACTACAACTTAGTAGGGGAAAACAGTGGAAGAAGGATAATTTTTATTACCTTTTTTTTTTTTCCTGGATTAAAAATAGTGCCCCAAACTGTTACACTAACAACCTCACTTCCAGCTTTAATTTGGGACACCCATCTTCCTATTTCTGGGCTTAAGACCCCACATTGAGAGATGAGTAGTACTCCCAGATTTAAGACATCTCTTCTGGAGATTAACTTAAGACATCTCTTCTGGAGATTATCCTTTTTCTGCAGCTGAACTTCTGCTGTGTTTATGACCCTACTCATAAATACTACGACCTTACTTGGAGTTGTACAATTTTGTATCTGAAGGATTATAAGGAGTGGCAGAGGACACTAGATACCAGAGAGGAAGGTGTTTTGTCTACTAAGATGAAGGTGAATGCAGAATGAAGTTATTGAATAGGAAATAAGGAAAAGTTCTAGATGTTATCAAGGAGAAAAACATAACTGCATTTGAATCCTTGGTATTTGTTGTTCTGAACAATGAAAAATGTTGAAATGAAACTGGATTCCTGTATTAACTTCAAAATTCAGGGTTTCTGTTGCTGGGTTATGGAGACCAAGAATTCCTTTTTTTTTTTTTCCTTGCTTAATGCAGAATTTGGCTTATGGACTTTCGTGTTTTGCACTCTTCTTCAAAACATTAGATACTGAACACAACCAGCCCTATAGGTGGACTAGTGCTGCTGTTACATTCTTTCAGATGGCTGGGGCACGTGTCCTACTTAGAGTTAAAACAATCATCAGATTTGTAGTCAGGAGGTATCAGATTGCTGTAAATCAGACTGGAAAGTTCACTGAGAGATGCTGTCATTTCCCCAGAAACAGAGGGAGAATATATAGGCAAAGTCTGAGCAGGCAGGAGCTCACTTTCACTCCTATTCAGTTACAGGTGACATTTAAATGTGATTTTCCAAGATATAAGCTATCAATATCAAAAGGCCAAGGGAAGAATCCCTGTGAAGTTCTCAGAGACAGGAGGAAAAAAGTCTGTTTAAATAGATGTCAGACATGAAATTAGAGAGATAAAAAGAAGAGTACACAATTTCTCAAAGCTGTGCAAGAATAAAAGATCAAGAAGAAAAGGATAATGAAGATAATAAAAGAACTAACCAAAAAAACAAACTGCAGAAAGGTCAAGAAAGAGAATGGAATACAGAGTCTCGCATCAGAAAGACAAAAATGTTTTAGGGATTGCATAAAGACATAGTTTGGCAAACAAAGAGGGATGACACTAGCTTGGAAGAGATCCAAGATGGAGTTAGAAGAGAAAGTACATCTGCTGTAGAACTGATGCTTGGTGTGTTTAGAGATAAAGAGGTTAGAGATAAAGGGAGTTATGGGGCAGACGGAGGGAGATTACTTCTCCAACCCAGTGACATAAGCACTGTGGCCAGTGTGGCTCTTCTGTCAGAACTGGTTTTTTGCATCTGTCATAGAACCATTCATAGATTGTAAAGCATAAATTCAGTTAAACTGTGACATAAAAAGGAATTTTTACCTGATCCTTTGGTGATTTTTCATTTCCCCTCCAGAGGGCAATGGTTTCAAAGAAAACATTTTGTTCTATGTTAGGCTGATTCCTCAGCTTGAGAATTTATTTTTTCTCTTTTCGATTGATTGCAATCGGCTGGATTTAGATTGATCTATTGAACAATTATATCCACACTCTGCTGGCAAACAGTGACACTATGTCAAATTCAATTCATCAAAGACGAACATTTCCTTTCTTAAAAAATATTTGTCTATGGAATGAATGCACCAATCTTAAAAAGAAAGTTCTGTAAGAAATAAAGTTGCCTAAATACACTGGTTCTGCAGCTGCAAGCATGCTTTAATGTTTCCATAATCCCAGATAGTAAAAACATAGAAAAAATGTCTAAAATTAAAATGTTCAAAGATCCAAGCTCACATAAGGTATCACTTGGCTATTTCTTTTCAGTTCCTTTCTGCTTAAAGATAGTAAATGAAAACTTTGAACAAGAGATGAAACAGAAAGCTTCATACTACTTTGGTAAGTAATTTTCTCATTTCCTTTAAAAGCTGTCTTTGTAGATCCTCATATGAAAGATTAATCAGCTAAGACAAAACAAAGGAAGATTAAAAGCTTTGATCTTCCCAATCATCTTTCCATTGTCATTCCTCATCCTCCTATTCACCTTCTTTCTCTGTAACTTTTGTTTTTAATTTGAAGATTTTGTTAAATTCAAGCTAAAATGTTTACTTCTCACAGTAATTTTTGGGTTCTCAGCATACCACCGAACAGCACCCACAGGGCAAAATGAACCATCAGAGCTGTTTATTAAAGTGATTCAAAACAGAAAGGTTATCTGGGTCTTTACAAATAACGCTGCTGATCCTGTGCTCTATTGTGAACCGTTTTCAGGTATAACAACTTCTTGGCCCGACAGAGTATTTTAATCTGTTGGATAGAATTAGCCAAGTATGCCTCATTCGAGTACCATTTGAATGGATTTGCCAGCTGGGTGCGGGCTAATATTAGGGTTTGTGAAAGCCAGAGGGAGGAGATTGGTTACCAAAGAAACAAAGAGATCTTTAAGCAGATATATCCAAGAGATATCCCAAGCTCAGTCTTAACCCGGTCTGGTAACCCCTTCTGGCAAGAAAATTAAAACTTCAGCTACAGGTACAAGACAGTAAAGCAGGGAAATGGAAATTCTAGAACTAATGAGAATCCTCCTTTATTCTATGACAAATTACACACCATATTGAAGAAAATTCCCTTATCGTGGTTTAAACACTGGCTGCTGGGCAATATGCAAATTGGAGGCAATGAGATTTTCTGTGAAAAGGAAGTACGAAAGCTATCAGCTGAAGGAAACTGTAAGCAGGATTTGTGGCTTTTTTTTGTCCAATCATCCTAACCTTGGATGTAGAAAAGAGAGTTAAACAACAGTGAACAGCCAAAAGCCAACTGATGAACCTACCTACATTTTGCAGTCATATCTTCTAGACAGGTATCACATTTTGATAACATCCTTTGGTTCTTAGGCCTTTTGTGAAAGTGCTTTGTAAGAAAAGGGTTCATATGAACTTTCATGAGCCGTCTTCAAATGAAGGTGAGAAGAACCATGCTCGGTGCTGCTCAGCCACAAGTTACCAGCGTCATGGTTTCCCCTCTTTTTTATTTCCCAAATAATTCTGCAGTCCACTAACATCTGTATTTCCTGCAGCACTCCAGTTGTGTTCCCTTGATGCAAAGCCCCTTGTTATTGGTCAGAACAGAAATAGATATTAAGTCATCGCTGCCCTGGGGAGTTTGAGCCACAATACAAAAAGGTCCTCTGCAGGTAGCTGGGCAGGGCATACCTTAGTGTCTTAAGCCTTTTCACACAGCGAGAAAAACCATGCGATGTTATTTTGGGACTTAGAAAATTGATCTTTGCGTCTCAGTGTTTAGAACAGATCCAAAAGAAAACATGGTATATAGGGTACCATTACAGAAAATGTGGGTTTCACTGTGAAGAATGATAGAGTTAAATGATACGGATTTACATATGGTTAAACTGGAGCAAGGAGAGATGGACTAAAGCAGGTATCTCTTTAGGACTTCTTAGTTATCTAAGAAAGCATTTTTTTAATAGTCTGGTTACACGGAACATTTCTTCTAACACCTTGAGCAATGATCTAGGCAGGCTAGCCTGAAAAACCAGGGAAGTGAGTGCAGTTTGCAGCTCAAAGTCAAACTTAACTGTAGCACGCTGAAAATACCTTTCCCTGTTCCTGAAAAACACAGCCATGGATACAAACAACCCGGTAAAACTACTTGTAACTTCCTGTTTTCTTCATTCTTCCAGCATTCTTCCAGCACATTATGGGCGCCTTCTGTGCCTCAGCCTCCCCTGACTTAGACTGGACTCTCGATGAGATTAAATACTTCTTTTCCCACACAGGCTCCAGCCTGGCTGGGGCATTCAGGCTTGGGCTGAGGGTGCGGCAGCAGCAGAAGGGGAACGGGGGGATGCCAAGGAGGGTGGAGGAGAAAGGGGCTGCAGTGGCCTGGTGCGCCCAGGGCACGGCAGAGCTGCAGCGATCGGCAGCTGGAGGTGGGCGAGGAGGAAGGAGCGCGTGGCTTGGCGGGCGAGCCAGGTCTGCTCGGGGCACGGGCTCCTGTGGTGGTCCCGCTCGGGCACGCCGAGAAAGCCGTGGTAGAGAGATGGGAGTTGACGGCGGGAATGGACTGNGCGGTGGCCCGACCTGCGCCCCGGCCGCGGGTCCCGGCCGGGCGGGGCGGCCCCGGCCGCGGCGGCTACAGGTGCCGGGATCGCGGGGGGCCTCCCGAGAGCGGCTCCTGCGGCTTCCCTCCCGCCCTCTCTTGGGGTGCCTCCCGGGAGCTTAGGCCCAGGAGTTGTAAGAAAACCTCCCGCACTTGGCCGAGTGCTCTCTCTGCATACTTTTAGGGGGTTCTGTACGTGTTTAAACAAGGGGGGGGGAACTTTAGGCCCCCCTCCCGTGCACTTCGGATACTCCTGCGGGTGCTGTGTTTTAAATTATGCTNAGTTGACGGCGGGAATGGACTGCAATGGGCTGCCCCAGGGAGGTGCTGGAGTCACCGTGCCTAGAGGTATTTAAGGAAAGACTGGCCGTGGCACTCAGTGCCAGGGTCCAGTTGACAAGGTTCGGTCAGAGGTTGGACTCGATGATCTCAGAGGTCTTTTCCAACCGACTCGATTCCGGGACTCTGTGAGGAAGGAGACACAGAAGCAGTGCCACGTCTCACGTGTCCGCTCCACCTGACGGCAGCCCCATCCCAGCTCCCCCGACCGCCGCTGCGGCCTCCGGGGACAGCGCCGCGCTCCCCTGCCCGGCTGAGGCGGCCGTGCGGCGGCCCCGCGCCTGCGCGGCGGGGCCAGGAGGGG
>VYZQ01012474.1:0-10057 GCA_013400655.1 Mystacornis crossleyi | reverse complement strand
GGGGGGGGGAACTTTAGGCCCCCCTCCCGTGCACTTCGGATACTCTGGCGGATCTGTGTTTTGAAATGATGCTTCTCTGAAGTGATCGCTTCGTATCGGTTTATGAAGCTTTGCGGGGCTAAGTTTAAGCAGGTTGAACTTAAGCGACTTCCAGTGTATTTTACAGTCAGCAGTAGTTACCGCCCATCCCGGCTTGGAGCGGCTCCGTTTTCCGACAGCCTGTCGTGGTAATGCTCTTGCGGTGCTGCTGCTTTGCTAGCGGAGGCATCGAGGCTGTGTGGTGGGAGAGAGAGACACTACAGCCAGGCAACAAAGAACGCGGTGACTGTGAGCTTGGTGAGACAGACCGCGTGAGAAAATGAAATTAACTTGTATTTGACCTTACTGAAGAACATTTATATATAAAAACAATTTGTTTAAAATAATAATAATGTTCTTAGATGTCTCACATGGGCCTGATCCACGAAAAATAACTTTATGAGAAATATTAAAAGAGGTAAACATGAAATAGTGCTGTGAGGGTATTTTCTTTTAAAAATGAAGCCTCTGTTGGAATTATTTAGGCATAGACTATATCCATAGCTCACTTAATAGAGCAAAATACTTTAATTCTAGATACATGATCATGTATTGATGACTGCAGTGAGACTTCTAACAAGTGACTGATGATGATCTTCTGTGTGTTTGCTGCTTCTGTGTTCAGTTTCCTATGCCTTAAAGGGACCTCTCTGTCCTTTTTGAGGATTGAGGTGTTTTTCATAAATTTGTAAAAAATAAGGTATCTTTATATTGTCTTTAGACATATGAGTCTGCAAGCTTTTGGTTTTAATTTGTTGTCCAAATTTTCACACTACATATTTTTTCTTATGATCATATTAGAGCTGTTACTACAAATCTCAATGCCAAATACTTTAGAGTCTGGCTGGTTTATACACATGTAAGCGCTTTTCCAACATGCTGTGCTTAAAAGTAATCCAGTATTTTACATATTAAACGCTTAACTAATGGTTAGTAATGTAGACACTTTTAACAAGGCATCAAAAATATTACAGCATTTGGAAGCAGTTTTGTAGAATGTTTCATTTAATTAGCATTACTGTTAATAAAGTAATAGAGATTTAAATGTTAGTCCATGATCACTGAACTCTTTTTTGAGTATTTTTTTCAGAGTTTACATCCTTCCAGTGTGTGTCATATTGCCTTGCAATCTGTGGAATAACAGTGGATGGTAGATTTTTGTCTGTATAGAATTTGCTGATGGTAAAGACTGTAATTTTACTTAGTTTTTATTAAAGTTCTGAACTTAGAAATGTACATCAAAATACTTCTTCAGCAGACTGATTTATCTGTCTTAGGAATCTGCAGGAATTACTCATGGCCATTGAGGGGTGACAGGCATCTTTCAGTACCACAGCAGTATGTGACATAGAACCAGTGAAAATGCAGTGCAGAGGTTGGCATTCATACCTAGAGTTATGGACACAGAAAACTTAATGTAATCTGAAGTTCATGTGCATCCATTTATTTTCCTATGTAAATAGTTGCATCTTCCTAACACTTCATTTGCTGCTTTTTAATTAAAATGTCCTGCTACACTTAAAAGTTGCAGGCTTTTAAAAAACCTACAGCATTTTTAGATGCAAATTCTGTTGTGATATCTCTTCAAAGATTGAATCTTAACATCAGATGCTAACAGGTTTAACTATCTGTTTCAGCTACCATTTTTTTTCCCAATTTGTACTTTGAAGTGCACTCCTTTTACAGTGTTTAGCTTTTAGAATGCTGAAGCCTAAGATATCAAGCAGCGTGCTACTTCCTGGATAGCAAGATTTGTGTTTGTATTCATGCGCCATGTTTAAAATTTTTAAATGTTCTAGCAGCTGACATTTTTAAAGTACTTTCCGAGGTACTGTTGCAGAAATGCTCGACCTTACGGTATTCGGAAGGCTAATTACTGCCTTGGTCATGCATTTGAAAACCTCAAGACTTTTTGTAAATAATAATTAAATACTGCTTTACTGTTTTCGTTTTATTAATGGGCTAAGAGAGGCATTTGTGTATTTGAAAAGGTTTGCAATATGCCTGTGATAGGAAACTCGGTGGAAACAATTTAAGTGGTGGTTTTAAAACCAGGTCTGCCGGCAGAATTAGTTTACTAGGGTAGTTACCTACCTTGGCGCTTTCTTCAATACAGCTGTTCTGACAACAGGGGCATTTTATGTACACATCCTCTTTCCTGCACTCCCAATATGGCTAGACAAGCTAGACAAAATGTCTTAAGTGTAGTTCAGGCTAACGTATGAAGCAGGAGAAAGAGGAAATTATAACTAATTAAGTTTATATCTCAGACTGTTTTAAAGTAAGCTTTTGGGGTTTGTTCTTTGTTTTTAACAGGAGGTGATCAGCTGTATATGTCTGTGGGTAAAGATTTGTTAGATACTGCTGAGGTGTCTTAATTGCACATTAACACGTAGCTGTGTGGGAAGAAAAAAAATGCTGTAACTCTCAAAGCTTGCATCAGTTAAATTACAAAGCAAACAGAGATACCATCAGTAATGCACACTTCTAAAAGGAATGCTCCGGTTCTGTGTAGAAAGACCTAATCTTGCACACTTCTCTTTTGGCAGAAAAAGGATGTAATGTTTCGTTTCTTTAAAGATGTAGAAATGGTTTGAGTACCTACCCAGCATGTTGAGATTTGGGTTCAAATCCTTCTGCTCTTTAGGGGAGCTGCCAATTCCCAAAAGGAATGCCTTAACTGCCTGACCAGTGGGTGTTTTGGTGTGAAGTGCTTCTAGACACCAGCCAGTTTGAGTCTTGAGGAGTAATAGTCACTTAGGAAGGGAGTGAATATGTAGCCCAGGGCTTGATCAAGTACAAAATAATGATACGGATTCAGGTCTCCTCTCTTTCTTACAGACAGATTGTTAAAAGAGTAAAGGAAAGGGATTTTTCTTGGTACTGGCGTTTTTCCCTAGCATGGCATGAAATTCTGAAGACTCAAATCTCTGATCTTTATGCTTATCTGACTTTGCCAGTTCCTACTCAAGTTGACTGTTAGATATTTGAACAGCACCTGTAACGTGTCCTTTTGATTGCAGAGCGGGTCTTGGTTGTTTATCTGTGGGTTGTGGAGTCTAGTAGGTGGCACGGCATTTAGGTTCCCTTGTGGATCTAATTCTGCTTTCTTCTGAGATGCCAAATAATTAGATATAGAAATGTAATTGATTCAACATACCTGTGGTTATTATCTGTTATAATAGGTCTGGTCAGTGCCTTGCATTTCTTTAAATGATTTGCCTGTTGCATCATGTATGTGTTCTGACTGGCAATAATTGTTTTCTAAAGAAAAAATAATGAATAAGAAATAGCTAATGTGGTTTTGTGTTAACATTTTTAATACTTGATTTTGCCTCTGGTGTTGTATGTTTAAAATTTCAGTTCTATGGTTAGAGAAAAGGCTTGATACATGTGTTTATACATGTGACAAAGTTTATACAAATATATATACAAATTTATACATATATATTTATTATTTATACATATACAAAGTTTATACATGTGACAATGCAGCTCATGGTCTTTAGTGTCTGAATTTGCTATAATTTATCAGCATAAACAGTAAACTTCTCATGTCCTGCAGAGGTCTAACAAAAGAATAGATGTTAGATAGAAATTCTGGGAAAAGAAAGTTCTTAAGAAAAAGAAGATAGAAACCAAACCATAAGTTTTGTTCTTGCATCAGGATGCATCTTCTGGGGAAACGGTTTTAGGTTATACTTGGTTATTTGGCCATAACAGATAATTCAGAAGACTTTGAAATGTGGGATTTTTGGGGGGGAAAGGCAGTTAAAACCAGGAATGATTTCCAGCCAGGATATATTAAAAGTGATAGGACAGTTAAGTGGTCTTTCACAAAAGGTATTAGGAGCACTCAAGTGTGGTAATAGCCAGTATGTTAGCGTCTAAATCGTCAGCCTGTGTACATGCATCAGCTGAATAGTCAGTGTGAATTGTCTTATTTGTGTGGTGTGAAGTTGTTCAGTGGTTTCTTCAATCTCTCTAGAAAACTGAATTCAGTAAAACCATAAACCACTGATAACTGGGAAGTGCCAGTGCTGCCTCAGCATCTGCTCTTTGACCTGGTGATGGTACTGGGAGGTGGCTGGTATGCATTCCGAGTCTCTTTCCAAGGATAAGTGTATGTTTTTATAGTCAGGAAGGAAGGCTGGAAAAGTATTCATTTATGTACCAGTAGTGTTGAATGAAATTCTGAGTACAAATGTGTGAGCTCCAAGGAGGACAATGTATGCTAGTGCCTAAAAGAGTCACTTCTCATTTAACGGTGTATTGTGAAGAATATGTTGGCAGTGTGATGTCATAGGAGTGACTTGTGTTTATTGAAGTGTATATTAAAGAGGAATGAAACTAGAAAGTTTATCTGAAGGTGGATAAAATATAACTGGCATGATGTCATGTTAAAAACATTAGTGAGAGAAATTACTTAGCTTTTGAGGTTTTCTGAAGCCAAATTTTGATCTTGGTTTGGGTGGCAGAGAGATCAGCATGGTCATCTCTCATCTGAATATTCAAATGTAAACCCAAGCGTTCTCCTAACTGCGGTGATCTTCACCATTAAAGTCAGTGGAGGTGGTATGCTTTGGTAATGCCTTCACTGTTAATCACTTACTTAGAAACTGGTTTTAGTGTGGCAGAGGAGAAAACTAGGAAGGGAAGCAAGTTTGTCTGCATGGTGTTTGTGGTACTGAGTTAAATTCTTTAGTATCACGGATACCATGGCAACTTTTTCTTTACAATGTGATGCCTTTGAGTATAAAGCTAAGGCCTCACCTTAATATCAGATCATGCCGTGTTCCTGCAGTGCTGTGGTTGAGAGCTTGTGATCGCCCTTGTTTGTCTTGTTTTATCAAATTGCCCTTTACTTGTCAGCTACTGTTAATGAAACTTAAGAGAGATTAATTATAGGTTAATTCAGTGTACCTTGGGTAAGATAATTAAAGTTGCTTTTGTAGAAAAACTGTGTTACAGACAACTGCATTGTGCATTGTAGAAATTAACTGCAAGTCTTGTATTGGCTAAGAGAGCGTGTTGCTAATTCCTCCGGTATGTCTCATTTTCTAAGTGTTCTCTCATCTCTGAAGGCAAAACTCAGGCCTTTGGGTCAAGATTTAAAACAGGTGAGGGTTTGGATTGCATAGGTTTGTATCATATTGATTGTACTTCTTACACATGTATATCCTTGTTTTCAGAGAACAAATCTCTTCTTCCCAGTGTCTGAAAGGCCGTGTCATGTCAGCAGGCAAACTTAGTTCTCTCTTACTGGGACAGTGTAGCATTAGTGGACATCACGTGCTTTCTGCAGAATCAGTTCCAGTAGGATCAAGTGGTGATGGAATTGCTTTGTGCCACTGTGCAGGGACATTTACATTTTGTTTGAAAGGTATTAAAAGTCCTCAAATGCAGGAGAGAAGGAAATTGGTTTGAAATGGAACTGGGTATGTGTATTTAAAGGTGGTGATTGTTGTTGCGCAAGAGTTAAACCAGCACAAACCAAGCTCTTACCATTTAATTTTGTTTCAGTAATCAAGATATGTTCTAAATTAGTAACCTAATTACTTAGAGGCAGGAATTAGCAAAGTGTCTTAGTGTAAAGTGAGGTAAAAGCTGATCAGCTCAACATTGTCTTCTTGGGCTGACTGACTAAAATGACTTAGAAGCATCATTATATTGGTTTTGTTTTTGACAAGTGGAATAGTCTGTTTCACGTATATATATATTTTTAAGAGTATAAACAGCACTAAAAATCCATTTGTGCCTAAGTTCTTGTTAGATTTATAGACTTCTCCTATGGAATTAACAATTTAGTTCTTTCCTATTCAGAGAATATTAACTTAGTGGGTGTTGTGATCTTCTCTCAAGATTTTAACTACTGTCATCAACTGCTTCCCAGTGAAGTGTGTTGCTTCAAGCTGGTATAGTGAGGGCTAGCTAGAACTTTGAAGAGGCAAGTTACTTGGCTTCTGTGGAAGGAGGATAGTGGCAATTTAAGGATTCTACAGTCAGGTAGACACTTTTCTGCTTTTCAGCCTACTTAGATTTCTTCCTTCTTCATTAGCTCATCAGGCAAGATGTAAACAATAAGGACTGAAAGTGTATCCCAAGAAAAGCTGGGAATTGAAAAGTAAATGTCACTTGTCCTTCCTACCAAAAGAAAAAATCCTGAGGATGATTTTAAGATAACAAGCAAAAAACATATTCAGCTAAAGTCTGGTTATTTTTGCATATTTTGTAGGTCATTTCTTTAGGCTTTTGCTAATCTTGAAGTGACAAGTCAAAATGAGTGCAATGGAGAGGTATTTTAGACTTACATTTCTGACCGTGCTTTTTTGGGCCCTTGTTCATCATATTGCATTCTTTCCTTCTGCAGACCTTCAAACATGAGTCTCTCAGTCTCTCCTCTCTGAATAGGGAAGATGGGCAATATTGGGAAGGAAGCAAAGGTTCTGTGTGTTGGATCATACCACTTCTCTTTCTTTTGGGAGGAAGGACAAGTGACATTTACTTTGTAAATTCCTACCTTTCCTCGGGATGCACTTACTGGAATTTGTCCTATGAAAATGTGGTAGGTTATCTCAACTAGATGTTGTGCTGCCCTGGGCTACAAGATTGTAAAGAGCTGCTTTTTTTGAAGGTTGGTTCGGTTTCCAAAGGAGGGGGGCTGAAGAGACGGAGAAACTCAACGAGAGATTAACAAAACAATAGTACAATATAATGCAGTAACTGTGGACTCCTCTCTTCTAAAATCTCATTTATGATTCTGTGTTGATGGCTCAGTTTTGCTCAGTGGTAGGGCCCTCTGTTATAAATTCATCTGCATGGTGCTGAACTTGGAATCTGCATGATGTACTTATTTGAGAAAGCAGTCTTAGAAGTTGAATACCTCAGTTAAAGTTGACATGGGATGATCTGCAGAAATTAAGTTAGGCCTGCTTATTATGTACCAACCTCTTTTTGAAGCCTTCTGTAGTAGGAAAGTATTAAATATTTGCGTATATGATTTTTAAAATTTAACAACTTGAGTTGCACACTTGAATTTGTATATGCTTTACCCCCTAAGCCAGTTTCTGACCTGTGTTGGTTAGACCTTCATACAGTTTCTCCTTATGTCAATATTTTTGAAGCCTTTTCTGTACAAATATTTAATGAATGCAGCTGCATACCTAAATGGTTGAGTAGTAAATGTAGGCTGATTTGTGTTCCCTCTTAAGTGCATACTCTTGTCAAGTCTTAGAAAGATATTTAATGCTGTTCATTTGATACTATGTGTGTTAGTGCTCCCTAAAACGTACGTAGTTGGGACTTCCTGTGATAATTAAAATTCCATACAAATCTTCAGTTCTTGATTTCTTAAAGCTAATTTGAAATTGAATATTCAGCTTTTAAAGTGCTTAACATGATTAATCCGTGCCTGTTAAATTTAATTGCAAATTGTTTAGCAATTCACATTGTGCTTCTGACACTTTTTGGTGAGATTGTGTTTTTTAGCCTTGGATGGATTTGTGACAATTGGCACAGCTGATTCTGTCTACTTTAGAAGAAATTTAAATTGCAACTACAGCTCTGGGAAATCTTAGATTTTGTGATGTCAGTTTTTTACCTTTCCCTGTTCAACTCCTCTACTCCAGTTCATTTGCAGAATTAAGAGAGGTGCTTGTTCCTCGGTCATTATGGTTCTGAACCAAACGGCGGTGCCAGTCTTAGCAATGAAGTGGCTGAGGTGTCAGCATATGTTCTCTCCTGACAATTCTACTTTTGGGATCAGTGACTTCTGATGTGGGCAGCCTACAGCTGAGGATAGTAACTTAATCTGATACAACAAGATTTGCTAGAGCTTGTCTATCAGCATCTTTAATTTAAGCTTGCTGTTCTTTTAGTTCAGCCTCTTAGGAAGCCTTATTTTTTCTTTATTTGCAATAAAAAGAAAAACGCACAAGGAGAAATTATAATTGATCTTATTTTATGATGTCTGCACAACAAATTCCATGTTAAACTTGTGGCTTCTGCTTCCATAAGTCGGATATTATTGCCGACCATTACACCATTTCAGGTCTCTCGAATTCATATGTTGTTATATTAGTATATTCATACAGGTATATTTCTAAACATTTTTGTTTAGCAAGTAAACGATGCAGAAATGCACTGCATTAGTTTAATTTACAGAACCATAAGCCAGATAGAGACAACTGTAAAAAGTGCAAGACTTGTTACTGGTAAGACTGAAATGTTGTGCATGGGAGCTGTGTGAATGGGTGCTTTAAAGTTTGGAGGAATAAGAAAGTGTTAAAAGTATGTTTATGGGTTTAGCTTGTTAAAGCTTAAAGTTCTCTAATAAATACTCCTTGTTTTTATTCAGAATTCCAGAACTGGTCTTGAAAGAGTGTAGGTGCATACTTAGAATGATTTGAGCTAGTGGAGCATGAAGGTATTCATAAATCTCACTGACCTCAAGTAATTGATTCTGATTTCTGTACCTAATTTGTAGCATGATTTTTTCTGTAACTCAGCGTATTTTTAATCTGTGAATAACAAATATATGGAAATAATATTTTTTTCATAAATTTAGAATTCATCAAGAACAAAAAGGTTATGAATTATTCCAACTTCTATTGGAAGTTATCTAGATAAATCTGACTAAAAAGTTTTTTAATGTAAAATGTGAATTGGCTTCAGGTAGAAAATACATCTCAGACAAGTATCTTCCAACAAATTGGTCCATTGGAAGAAGGTATGTGAAGCTTTTGGTTCAAGTTTCAAAACACCTGGAAGTGATGGATCACCTGTGGGATACCTGAAATTTACCAAACCATGGGATACGTAAACCTTTCTATTTTTGCTTTATTCTTTCTGCTTTGCAAAAACAAATTTTGTTATGGCAGGCATTGGAGCCTTGGTCGTGCTGGAACAAAATTCTCTGTCTGCATTGCTGAGATGATCCGCAGTCTCTGGGGACCAAAGAACCACAACTACTCTGAAATACTTTAAATTAAATGGTTTATTATTAACAGAATGTCTCTGGTAAACAGATAGGCCATAAGGATAATATCACTGATTTGATTTCAAAAGTTGTACATTTCTTCATCTTAGAAGCAAAAATCATAGACTTGACTTGGAAAAAATCTAATTCATTATTGTAAATATTGGCTTTCCTGTCTAATTAGTCTGTCGTTTCCACTGATAATCATCAATGGCCGCTGCATTGATTGTTTTCAGGTTTTCAAATGGATTTGTAGCCCAACCTAAATTGCATTGCAGTAAGTGTTTGAAGTGACAAAACAGAAGTAATGAATAACAGATAATGTACATCCCAAAATTTGTTTCTGTTTCCTTACTAGCTGATGGTAAAAAGTAACAATAAAGTTTAAAAATTTCATCAAGACTCACTGAAAATCAGATATACCTGCTGTAATTTGCCTCACTAACACAGTTGGTTGATTTAGCACTAAAGATTAAGGCCACTGATCAGAATTGCCAGTTGGTTGTTCTGAGTATAGAATCATAGAACACGCTGATTTGGAAAGGACCCACAGGGATCATTGAGTCTGACTCCTGGCCCTGTGCAGGACTCCCCAAGAGTCACACCCTGTGCCTGAGAGCCTTGTCGAAATGCTTGTGAGCTCTGGCAGGCTGGTGCTGTGACCACTGCCCTGGGGAGCCTGTTCCAGTGCCCAGCCACCTTTGGGGTGAAGAACCTGAAGAAGCATTTCCTAATATTCAGCCTAAGCCTCCCCTGACACAGCTTCATGCCATTCCCTTGGGTTCTTCACTGGTGACCAGAGGAGAGATCGGTGCCTGCCCTTCTGAGTAATTGCCATGTGAACAGTGTTCCAGCTCTTATTCAGAAGGTCAGTATTTTTCTGATGTTATATGAAAAAGTGGCTATTGCTCTATATGCTCTGTTTCCAGACAGAATGGTAAAGTCACAATAGTGTTCCTGGCTTGTTCAGAAAAAGTACCTGGGGTTTTTTTGTGGGTTTTT
>VYZQ01012473.1:21702-45104 GCA_013400655.1 Mystacornis crossleyi | reverse complement strand
AGTGGTAATGACGTTATGACTAATTTGTTGGTTCTGTCTTGCAGCCAAAAATTGCAGAGGAGAATTTAACATATGCTGAACTTGAACTGATGAAGCCGATTCAGGAAGCCAAAGGCATTCCCAGTATGACAGTCTACGCACAGATACTCTTTGAGGAGAACAAGCTGTAACAGTTCATGCCTGTATAAATGTCCTTTGTCTGTGTTCTATTTAAATCTTGCTGTGCTGTTTATTTATAAAAATCATACAAATGTCCTTATTTTTTTATTTCCATTCATGCACTTCTATTTTTCTATGAGACTTTTAAACACAGTGTAGTTGAAAGTAATCATAGAAAAAGCAGCTGGTCAACAAGTGACATCCCAGAGATACCCTTTGTAGTGTTCTATACCCCTGTTGGAAATGGACTGAAGTTCCACCTGGGGCATTTTTAACACTAAACATTGTTCCTTCTTAATGTTAATGTGATGAGTCCAGCTGCAAACATCAGTATCTTAGCAAGCCTTAGGAGGACTAGTTTCAGAATCCATGCCCGGCAACCTGCTCCTGAAGGAAAAGACCACTGACCAGGAAAATGGCCACTTTAATGCATTTTGTCCCATCAGAAAAACATTAACCCGGTAAGGTGAGACTTTTTTCTACAGCAAAGGAAAAGCTAAAATTACTTTTTCTGCTTTTTTTACCCTTCTCCAGAAATAGTTAAAAAGGTTTGTGTCCTGTGTTTTCAGATTTCCTTTCTAAATTACATTGTCTTTAAAAAACTTAAGTTGCTTTTAGTAAGGTTTTTGAAATAAAATATTTCAAAATAATCTGAAGGAAACATTTATAGTTATACCCCAGTGATTTAAGGAAGAATATTCATAGCTTGGGAACATCTCCCAGAATTTGAGTTTTTAAAATTCTGATTCGGAATAGTGAGTAAAAAACTCTTGATAGTAACTTGATAGTGAGTAAAAAACTGAGAGAACCAGGACATTTCTTTTGGTCTTGGTTTAGTTTGGTGTTTCAGAACCTGCAAAAGTTTCCTCCTGTATCCTGCACTACTGAATTGCTGATCTAGAGGGAAAAATTACACAACTCCTCCTTCCATATGGAACAGACTCTGTAATGCCCTGCCGGCTTTGGAGTTATTTCTTTGGAAAGACCAAAGACCAGGAGATAGGGAAATGAGCCGAATGTGAGGACAAAATAACATTCCTCTTTCTTTACCTCTTGATAACTGAGAAGGCATTCTTCCTTTTCCTTTGGCACACATTCATGGAAAATGAGCTATTCTGTGCCATCCTGGGCATTTCAGTTGTGAAGAATAGCTGGACTGATGTTTTCAAGCTCGTGTGTTTTCAATGTCTAAATTGCCCCAAAGCTCAGGGAGAGCTCACTAGCCAACATTTTTCAGCTCTTGGGAAGCTTTAGCCCTTGAGTAACTGGGCGGTTCATGGAGATGTAAGAGCATGGGCTCTTTAGGTCACCATCAGGTCACAGAGATCTGAAACTCGGCATGTGCCAGGCCTCTTCTCCACCTCTGTGAGGGAGCCCTGTGACAGGCTGCTCATTCACCAGTATTTAATGTGGATTTTGGAGCAGCACTTGCAGGCCTTGGGTTCTGGAGTCACAACTAAGATGGTCAAAGTTGGTTCTTCCTTTACAGGTCACACCCTTTTAGTCATAGAACAACTTCTCACCAGGGCTCAGAGCACAGCTGGGAATCACCACAGGAACACTCATGCCCTTGTTCCTGCTACTGCACTCCTGGAGTGCAGGAGACGAGGGCGGGGGGAAAATTCAAGGATGGGGACATCCAGCCAAGGGACAGAACACATCATTGCCTTTTGGAGGGTTTCACCAGAATGAGTGAGTCTGTATAAACTGCTTTTTAAATTTTTTGAGCAGGGGTAGAGATTAGGCAGCACACATAATCTGTTACTGTCTAGCCAGGATCTGTAAATATAAAATTCCACATTAGATAAAAATTTCTTCTATAAAAAAGAATTTAGGAGAAGCTTATCAGGCTGACCATTATGTGCAGTACTAATTCAAATTCTATTCCTTAATCAAAACAGTTGTTTCCAAACTAAGGCCAGCTTTTATCAATTTATAATGCTAGGAATTATTTGCATTTTTAATGTTTGTGTTTTTGAGCTGTCAAAAAAAGATGTTGTTTCACCTTTGCATTATCCCAGGAGTTAATCACCCACCAAAAGGGCATGGTACCTTTCCTTGTTCTCCGATCAGGTGTTGGACTTTCAGTGACAACAATCGACTCATTGACCAAAACCAAATTGGTGCTAACGAGTGATTCAACATTCAGGGATCAATTTTGTAACAGCCAGTTTAACTGACTATTCAGAGAGGACACCTGTTATGCAGACAGCTGTTCAAAAAGCCTTAGAAAAATATAGACATTATTAGTTGTTACTTTGGAATTAAAGATAAAATCCTAACACTTTAATTATTTGACCACTTAGCTGTGAAACTTTGAAGTTTGGTGACAAACATTTCTTTTGCATACAACTAGCCATTGTGCCCATTGTTCAGAAGAATCCTCTACTGTATACTTATGCCCAGCATGTTAATGAATACCATTCTTTATGTATTAATATCTTATATATTGTGTATGTTTGATATCTAATTCCCCAAAATAATAGTTAATTGAACTGAATAAATTACCTTTTTTGTAAGATTTGTTGTCTCACTCTCTGTAGGATTTACTGCTTCCTAGAGAAGGATATTGCTTCCTAGATTGAAGAATATGTATTTATCTCTTACACAGCATTTAGAAAATCCCAGTATTTGGAATTGAATTCTTCATTCTGCAGAAAATTCCAGGCTTTTCAAATGTTTGGAACTGACTTCATGTGGCAATAGAGAAAGGAAAACATCATCTTGCAATTAATTCATCTTGCAATTAATTGCAAATCTCTAAGTATCAAAGCAACCCACTGAAAGACTACAGAGAAGAAAATTTCACTGAGTTTAATATGCTTCAGTGTGAGAAATGCAGAATAAATGGATTTAGCTCCTTCTAACAGGAACTGCAAGGCCAGATTAATCCCTGGCCTAACTCTCTCTGGCTTCAGCAGAACAGCAACAGAGCTGAAGGTGGCTCACAGTTCTTTTATGACAGGAGTTCCTGTGAACACTCTGTTAGTACCTTATTAAGCAGCAGTTGGAGTCTGCTGAGTCACACTATTTTGGTTACTCCTTCTGTTGTCATTGGTAAAACACGACTTTATGCTGAAATCTTAACAAATACAGCTCTATTAGCTTCACACCTATTTAATATCAGATTGTTAAACGCTAATGTACTGCACCCTGTAGCTTTAAATAGAATTAGATATGTTTACAGCTTTGGTTAAATGCACCTTGTTCCTCCACATTAAATTTTATTACTAGAATTCTCCATCAGCAAATAGGAGTAAATCATATTAGTGTCACAGGCTGTGTGGGGGTTGATTCTGCAGCCCAAGGAAAAGGTATTTTATTACTCTTTATTACAACTTTCTAATTGGTAGGTGTGGTCAGCATGTCATTATCTCTGCAATTTCAAGCAAATTATTTGTTTTAGTATAACTGTAACATAATTGTGGGGTTCTCTTCATTAAAACGTTCAATAAACTTGTGTCCTTAGCCAGGGTTTGGCCAGGTTCTGCTGGCATAGGACTCAGACCAGGTAAGTTTGCTTTTGATGTTTAATTTGTAGGTTAAATGCTGCTTTTTGAGGCCATCTCAAAAACACCTCTGGTGAGTGACATCAAGATGCAAAAATCCTTTTTGGTTTCAGTCTAACCTGCCAGGGTAAAGATAAAATTCCTGAATTTTACTGCATAACAAGTGGTCTTCTGAGTTTTCTATGCTAATATAAATGTGCANGACTTTATGCTGAAATCTTAACAAATACAGCTCTATTAGCTTCACACCTATTTAATATCAGATTGTTAAACGCTAATGTACTGCACCCTGTAGCTTTAAATAGAATTAGATATGTTTACAGCTTTGGTTAAATGCACCTTGTTCCTCCACATTAAATTTTATTACTAGAATTCTCCATCAGCAAATAGGAGTAAATCATATTAGTGTCACAGGCTGTGTGGGGGTTGATTCTGCAGCCCAAGGAAAAGGTATTTTATTACTCTTTATTACAACTTTCTAATTGGTAGGTGTGGTCAGCATGTCATTATCTCTGCAATTTCAAGCAAATTATTTGTTTTAGTATAACTGTAACATAATTGTGGGGTTCTCTTCATTAAAACGTTCAATAAACTTGTGTCCTTAGCCAGGGTTTGGCCAGGTTCTGCTGGCATAGGACTCAGACCAGGTAAGTTTGCTTTTGATGTTTAATTTGTAGGTTAAATGCTGCTTTTTGAGGCCATCTCAAAAACACCTCTGGTGAGTGACATCAAGATGCAAAAATCCTTTTTGGTTTCAGTCTAACCTGCCAGGGTAAAGATAAAATTCCTGAATTTTACTGCATAACAAGTGGTCTTCTGAGTTTTCTATGCTAATATAAATGTGCATGTGCATTGTTGCAAACTAGCAAGTTTGATTCCATTTCACTACCTTAGTTGGGCAGATCAAAAGACGGCATGTCAGTGGAAGACTCTTGCATAGCAATGGGTATTTCAGGAATCCTCCCTGTCTTGGCACCCTACTGTGTTTCTCTTGTTCCTTACCAGCATTGCTGGGCTGTTTCCAAACCTCGCAAAGGGCTCTTCAGTCTTCGACCACTATGGTCACAAATGTTCTGGCAGACATTTGTGAGCCTCCTGCTGGGATCTGCTCAGGTTTTTATTTCAGTACATAACAGAGCCAGTCACTGCAGCTGCATTTCCCTGCTGTGAGGATCTGAGACCTGATCTGTGAGGATCTGCCCCTGCATCTCACACAAGGGAAGTAGGAGGTCATGTCCACAGAGGCCCCAGGCAATTTCACTTGGGTTGTGGTCCTGGCTAAGGAAAAACTTTGGGGAAAGGGACTGGTTTGGTCAAACACAAGCTTTCCCTCATGAAGTTCATTTAAGCCTTGCTAAAATGCTATCTGTCTGTAGCAATATTTTGCCATAAGGAAGTGAATGAGAACACAATAGTGCACTAGGGCTTTGTACATAGAGCTGTGACAAGATCACCTTTAGGCTTTTGCCTTCCTGTTCCAGGCTGGCATCACCTTGGGCACAGTTAACAGCAGTACACAGCTAGCCAAAACCCTGCATCTTTCCTTGAGAAATTAGCCATTGATACTTTTGGATTATCCTCAGGAATGAAAAGGCCTGCAGGAACTTCTCTTACTGGAAAGACCAACCCTCTCCTGACACTGGGGAGGGTGGATGACCACAGCACAGAACAAAGACATCACATAAAATATACAGGGCAAAAAACCACATGGGGATGAGCAACAGCTGTCACTTTGAAACATAGTAACTGCATGCATGTCCGTGAAAGCAAACAAGAATCCACCGAATACTGCTCAGTGGTGCTGCACCATTTCCTCCGCCTCTGATTCTGCCTGCTGTGCATAGGAACTAGAATGAAACCTGCTCAGTGCTGCCTGTGAAGGGATTTTTCAGGCAACCACATCTTTACACATCTCCTTCCCCTGAACTAGTCCTGTGCGGCTAAAGCCAGAGAGAGTTAGGCCAGGGATTAATCTGGCCTTGCAGTTCCTGTTAGAAGGAGCTAAATCCATTTATTCTGCATTTCTCACACTGAAGCATATTAAACTCAGTGAAATTTTCTTCTCTGTAGTCTTTCAGTGGGTTGCTTTATTCTTAGAGATATGCAGTTAATTACAAGATGCTGTTTTTCTTTCTCCAGTGATGTGATCTGACATTATCAAATCTGGGTGGACATTGCACAAGAAAAGTCAAGAATCGTGGCCTAAGTGCTCAGATCAGAGGTAGGTCAACAATTCTGCTAGCCAACTATTATTTTTTACATGGCACTTCCTCCTCTTAAATGGTCCTGCTTTGCAACTGTACTCTGCTCTCAGAGGAAAATACGCCCTTCAAATCCCTTCAGCAAACATAGCTATGCTCACTTCTACCTCTACATCCTCCTTGCTTGCTCTCAAAGAGCAACCAGAGGATAGAAGAGGAACTAGCACAAAAGCCAAAATTAGTAAATCACCGTGCACATGATTACAGCAAATGGCAAAGGCCACTCCTATGTATCACTATAAAAAATAACACTAATTGGGATGCTTTGCAATTTCCTGTACAACCCATAATTAGGTTAGATAAGAAACTAGCAGTGTCTAAGTGCTATAAATGTCTAAATTAAGTTATTTTGAAAGTGCTTGGCAGTTTGACATTTGAGAGTTCAGAGTAATTGGGGTATTGAAATAAAATTGCTTCTGTTATTTAAAAGGTCATTATCTTCTTCGGGTAGATATATAAGGACTATTTTCTACTCTACTGAGCTGGTCTATTTGGTTCAATTAGACCTGCTTCAGTAGATTTCTAGTGGGCCTCCTCCCACTTATCACAGTCCCAGCACTTGCACAGAGAAGGGCCTGTAAATATACAGCCCAGATATGGAGTATATATTCAGCTCATAATCAGACTCTGAAGAGCCCAGAGCTTCCCCCAGGAACACCACAGGCTGCTATACAACATGGTGGGAAATGAGTCCTTACACAACAAAAGCCAACAAAGCTGGCTGAAGCCAGCCTGCCAGGCAGACAAAGGCTTTGGAGCAAATCAGGATTTCACCTTCCCAGCCACATAATCTCATAGTCTGGTGTAGTAATGCACAAATAGTTATAGTGTGGCAGCAGTTCTGGTTATTTTCATAACACTACTGGAATTCCTGTTTACAACATCCACGGTCCCACTGTCACACACAGATACGCCTTTTTGCTTGCTTATTAGATCTGGTACTCTGCAACTGTGTCAGTCAAAGGTGGCAACTTAAATGACTGCACCTTGACTGCATTTGATTTTGGTCAGCCCAGCAGTGTCTGTAAAATAAGGAGTATAAAGACATAGACATTTGCCAAAGAGATTTAACTCACCACCACTNAGTGAAATTTTCTTCTCTGTAGTCTTTCAGTGGGTTGCTTTATTCTTAGAGATATGCAGTTAATTACAAGATGCTGTTTTTCTTTCTCCAGTGATGTGATCTGACATTATCAAATCTGGGTGGACATTGCACAAGAAAAGTCAAGAATCGTGGCCTAAGTGCTCAGATCAGAGGTAGGTCAACAATTCTGCTAGCCAACTATTATTTTTTACATGGCACTTCCTCCTCTTAAATGGTCCTGCTTTGCAACTGTACTCTGCTCTCAGAGGAAAATACGCCCTTCAAATCCCTTCAGCAAACATAGCTATGCTCACTTCTACCTCTACATCCTCCTTGCTTGCTCTCAAAGAGCAACCAGAGGATAGAAGAGGAACTAGCACAAAAGCCAAAATTAGTAAATCACCGTGCACATGATTACAGCAAATGGCAAAGGCCACTCCTATGTATCACTATAAAAAATAACACTAATTGGGATGCTTTGCAATTTCCTGTACAACCCATAATTAGGTTAGATAAGAAACTAGCAGTGTCTAAGTGCTATAAATGTCTAAATTAAGTTATTTTGAAAGTGCTTGGCAGTTTGACATTTGAGAGTTCAGAGTAATTGGGGTATTGAAATAAAATTGCTTCTGTTATTTAAAAGGTCATTATCTTCTTCGGGTAGATATATAAGGACTATTTTCTACTCTACTGAGCTGGTCTATTTGGTTCAATTAGACCTGCTTCAGTAGATTTCTAGTGGGCCTCCTCCCACTTATCACAGTCCCAGCACTTGCACAGAGAAGGGCCTGTAAATATACAGCCCAGATATGGAGTATATATTCAGCTCATAATCAGACTCTGAAGAGCCCAGAGCTTCCCCCAGGAACACCACAGGCTGCTATACAACATGGTGGGAAATGAGTCCTTACACAACAAAAGCCAACAAAGCTGGCTGAAGCCAGCCTGCCAGGCAGACAAAGGCTTTGGAGCAAATCAGGATTTCACCTTCCCAGCCACATAATCTCATAGTCTGGTGTAGTAATGCACAAATAGTTATAGTGTGGCAGCAGTTCTGGTTATTTTCATAACACTACTGGAATTCCTGTTTACAACATCCACGGTCCCACTGTCACACACAGATACGCCTTTTTGCTTGCTTATTAGATCTGGTACTCTGCAACTGTGTCAGTCAAAGGTGGCAACTTAAATGACTGCACCTTGACTGCATTTGATTTTGGTCAGCCCAGCAGTGTCTGTAAAATAAGGAGTATAAAGACATAGACATTGGCCAAAGAGATTTAACTCACCACCACTTCTCCACTGGAGCTGCCACAGCCAGGAGATGGTGGGGAACGGACTGAGCGCTGGAGGGGCCAAAGAACACTGTCACCATTCACTCCTATGGCTTACTTCATGTGCTCCCCTCAGGAGAGCAGAGCATCCCACCAAAACTGGAGTAGATATGGGAACAGGAGTTTTTGCTGTCCCTCTTGGCCAGGGAACATATGTGCAATGGAGAAGCCAAGTCCTGAGAGTCTCATGTCCAAACTGAACAAGGAGACAGTTTCTGACCTGAAACAGGGAAAGTTCCCATGCTGTTGTTGCCCCAACGACTGCACTACACCAACAGCCTCCACATGCATAGAGCTGCACCACCTGAATATGAAACACATCAAGTGATTGCTGAACAGAGGCACCACTGTCCCCATCAAAAGGGCTACATTTGTTCAGCACTCATTACAGCAAGTATTACTCACAGTCTCTAATATTCCAACGTACTGCTGAAGGCTGCCTGGTTCTGAGTTCCACATTTCCACAAGACATTTAACCCTAGTGCAGGGAATAAGGGTGAGCCCTTTTAGATGAACCCTTTTAAAAATTGCATGTGGCAAATTTGCATGAGCCTCCTGATGCTTGGGAAGAGCTCTGATTACAAACTGTAAGGCAAAAAGTACAGAGGGGGTTGGCATTCCTCTACAGGAATTAGACCACCCTGTACCCTCTCACACCCCCCACCCCCCCATCAGCCCGGCTGACTTCAATGTCAATAATTGCCATACACACTTCTGAACAAAGTCACCAATAATGCAACAACTGACCCCTGAGTTGAGAAGAGTAGCACATAGGACAATCACAGGGAAAAATTTCCTGTGAAGATTACAGATTTCCTTGCATAGATATCTCAAAAAAGGTTTGAGTAAATTGTTTTTTATGAGGATACAAAGGCCCTGCAGTGCACAGGCAAATACTGCTTCATGAGTGTTAACTAGCCAGCAGAATGCTAGAGATCAGGCACTACTTGATGCTCAGCGTAATACTTACAAGACTTCTGTTGCTGAACAAGGAAGCAGGATAGTCTGCAATAACCAAATAAGTGTAATTAAGGCATTTTAGGGTTTATGGTACTCAATTAGATTAAACTGGTTTTTAAAGTCGCATAAAGGTTGTGTTGTTCCACATTTCTCTTCTTCATATTCCTATAGGGCAGAGTTAAAACTTATTTCTGCATTTCTTATCCCAATGGGATTGGATTTCTTTTAAGGATAATTCTCACCCTGAGCTGTTTACCCTGTGCAAAAGTTGGTTCTGAGATAATTATAACATTCTGTTGATGTTCACACTGCTCCACTTACAGTAACAATGGCATTGTGCTAAAAGTATTTGCTATGGAATTGCTATACTTCATTTTTCAAGCATATTCTAGATCTGCTACCCCTACATCCCAAGCATGTGTCACATCAGGATACTCACAACTCACACCACTACTGCCCCTGACCCAGCACCAAGTCTAGTCTGTGTATCACTGAAAATCACCTCCACAGGCAGAGCTGATGGAATTTCCTGGATATTTTCATGAACATTCATAATTTACTAAATATACAGGAGACCAAAACAAATATTATAACAGGTGATTGCAAGAGGCTTGGTTTCAGGTGATCCTTCAACCACTTATTACAAATTTTGAGCAAAAACTTCCTGTCCCAGAGTCTTGCCTGTAGGAAAATGACCAGGTGGCACTCTACCACTGTCATACATACTGGCTGTATCAGGCCTAGGAAATTTGAGGACTGCAGCATGCTGACATTTGCACCTTAACTCTGCAGTCTGAGTCGTGCTTTTGGTACTCACAGTATGTGCTTCTTCCCATGATTTATGTCATTTGGGAAAAATACTCTAGAGCTAGAGAAGAACCCAAAATTTTCTCAACCAAGCATTGTTGTACAGTAAATCATTCCTAATCAGAACTTTTACCAGGATGAAATTGCTACCCACTTCTCTTCATCTGCCTTTTACATTCTTCCAAATTTCAGCTCCCTGAGAATGAGGAGAAGCTTGACTTGGGAACACATTTAACGTGCTGACTTCCATTCACACACGCACACTCTTGGCCTGTTCTCCGTGATTCAAAACAGATGTTGCCAAACAACTGTTGAAGATTTAAGAGAGCTGGTGCTAGGCACAAGGAGATGAGCCTGTCAAATCCATGCATGGCCAGCCTACTGCTGGCCTCTTGTTATACCAAACAAAGCCAGGTTGATGTCTAGAGTATTGGAGCCATTAGTGTGGCTGCCCAGGCTGCAGAGTGCCATTGCCAGCTCTAGAACAGGGAGCATCTGCTCCTGGCAAAGATAGGCTGCACGAAAAGTCTAAAGGAGAAGACAATTTGCAAGCTATTCAAGATGCTTACCAGGTAAATGAAAACACAGGTAGTGACCTTCTTTCACAGCTCTTAATCACGTTTACCATGCTTCAGTAAAGCTGTATTTGCAGTTGACAGGAATCCAAGTCTTCTGTCCATGTATCCAAATCACAGCTTATTTCTGAGGAATGTGCAGAAGGAAGAGGAAAGAAGTAGTACACTTCTGTTGACAATTGACCTTTCCCCAGTCCTCAGGAAAAATAAAAATAGGCACAGTCCACCTTTTCTCCATAGGGCTACTTTGATTTGAAAATAGTGGTGTGTTTTGACCTGTTTTCAGTGTATATTTCCGTGAGCACAGAAAGATTAGTATTTGACTCATCAAGTCATGCACTTGGAAGTCAGAAAGGAAGACCAGGCAGGTCATCTGTGTAGACATAATGCAGACTTGTATGTCCGCATCATGAGCTTACATCTAATTACTGCATTTTCCACAGGCAATTACCTCACTCACTATGGAGGTTAGTCTGAACCATGATGGGGTTGGGGTGGGGACGTGTCTCAGCACTCTGTAGGGAAGGAGGCTGTTTGCTATAGGAAGACTTGCTCATTCAGCAACATAATTCAAAAGAAGAGTCATTAGCTAAGCAGTGTCCTATAGGAAGAAGAAAGTTGATCACGTAGTTAAAAGAAGACTGGTAAAAACCTGTCTTCGACTCCAGATTCTTCCTAATGATGCTGAAGAGCAAGTCCCCAGCACCAAGATTTTTGCATATAGTGGTTCCTCATGTTCCTCAATCTCTGGCTGTCCAGTGCAGAACACACGGGGCTTCATTCCTGCAGTGCTAACTAGTCCCAGTGCACTGGAAAACAGGGATCTCTCTGCCCAAGGGTGTGTTTGGTGGTATGAATAAAAAAGCCTTCATGCCCATACTGTCCTTCATGTTCCTCCTGGAACGACTCTGACCCAGTCTGTGAGTTCAGGAAGCTGCTCTGCCTGTGTGGCTATGCAGCCCTTCTGTATGGGAGGTAAGATATCCAATCTCATCACCAGGTCAAGGAGGAGCAGAAGAGAAAGGGAGTTATCAATTTAGCTCCTTTCAATTATGCTAAAATGTTAAAGAGGTTGATTTTTCACAGTTTCTCCATCCCCACTAGGGACACAAATGGCATTTAAATTTATTACACTGTAGTCTCATCCTTCATTTACTACAAATACTCACTTTTACCATACAGGGTGATTGTGGAGGTAAATCCCAAAGTATGTCTAAAACACTGATCCTCCAGAAAGTATAAAGACAAGGTTAGAAAGAAGACAGCAAAGAAGGAAGATGAATGAATGTGTTGACCAGTCATATCAGATCTTCCTCCTCACCTATTCCATACATTTTGCCCACCTTACTATAAAAAAAAAGTCAGAGATAGGAAACATTGCATCACATTACATGTTCACAGTGGGGCTGGATAAAGGCTCTAGCATCAGCCTGGGAATTCCAGCCTTCACTTTGTAAACAAAATAGCTTCTCAAAAGGCATGCATACATTTTTATGCAGATTCAGGGAGGAAGGAAGTGTAAGAATAGAGATATTAATATTCTTGCATATCAGTGAAGAACAAAAATACTGTAACATACTCACTTAACACCTGTTTGAAGCCTGAGTATTTTTTTATCTCATGATATTAAAAATAAAATATGTTGTTATTATTAAGCTACACTGCTCTTTGGCATAATCAAGGCAGTTTTATTTGCTAGATAATATTTGTGAAATACAATGTATTATGTCAAATTCAATATCTAAAATAACATTTTAAATTCAAAAGTTTTCCCAGGACAAATACTACAAAATCTCATTGTTTATGTGCGTATCTGTCAGTTTCTCTTACAACTTTGGCATCCAGTGTCTAATTTAAATTATACTTGGCTGCAGGGTCAGTCCAACAACTCCTATGAGATTCAGTCCCCAACCAGAGGCTTCCAGTTTCTCTGATTCTCTCATGCTTTGGAGGGTAATTTTTCTCTTCATCCAAAAGGTTGAAAAAACAAGAACTCTTGGTTATTTCTTCCTACCCATCCACAGACCAGCAGCAGATTCTTCCCCAGTCATCACCAACCAGGAGCTTGGAGGAATTTCTTGAGAAAGAAAGAAAAAGACAAAGAAAACCATGTTTAAGAGGAAGACACAAATAGGATCAAGGCTTTTTCTGTATGTGCAGCAATTAGGAGGATGCAACATTCAGGGGTGTACTTTAAAGTTAAAACTGAAGCCCCATGTTAAAGAATATTCAAAGTTTGATACTTCAAAGACTGAGCTTAGAATTGGGTCCAAACTTCCCTGGAGTTCAGTGGGTTAGTTGTGGACAATTTAACCAGATCAGAAGCTCTCACCCTTCTCTGAGATTCTATGGATGTTAAATAATCTGCTGTCCAGATTCAGAATTCAGACTCGTTAGCACAATGTCATGGCTTCAGCCAATGAAATCTCTGCTGCATGCAGTGCCACCAGCACTAATGAAACGAACCCTCACGCCAGACATTCCCCCTTTCAACGCACATCAGCATCACACTAACTGCTCTAAAGCTGAGCATGCAGAATGCAGGAACATTTTATCAACTGTCCAAATTTCAACACTTCTGAAGAAAGAGACAGTAACTGTTTTACAGTACATTGTAGCATCCTGGAGAAGGAGATAACAACAAATATTACAGCCAGATGACCGCGGGAGAGGCTCGAGTAAACTAAAATACAGCGGGCTGTGCAAACTGAGAGGAGTTGAACAACGAAGTTGTCCTTTTGCCAAAAACTTCCTGTTCACATTTCAAGGAGATAGTATCTCCAGCAACTCCTAGGATAGGAGTTATTTCTGTGTTGCAGAGATGGTGTAGCAGCTACTGAGTTCTACATATCATGGCCAAAACCTGCAATTGCTCCTGGCTTGCCTCCTGCCTGTCCAGTGACTACCGCAACATCCTTCATTAATGTACCTAGCCAGGCCAGCTCCTTGAGGGGCTGCGTTTGGCTACGAGAGGTTCGACTGAGCTCCCACAGCCCCCAAGCCGCGCGAACATCGGGAGCCCAGCCCAGCGCCGCGGGCCCCCTGCCGGGCAGCGCCCGCAATGGCCCTACCTGGACACGGCCAGCGCCGTCACCGCCGGGCTCGTCCTGTTTGCTTTGCCGGTCAGGGCAACGCTGGGATTCAGTTCCCGACAGAGAACAAGATGTTTTCCACTCTTGTTACCTGTTGTGCGGTTTAAAAATAAATATTTAGAAAGCGTCTGGGGGGCAGCATGGATGGGATTGTTATTGTTTACGGTCAGCAAGTTGTTAAGTTGAGAACAAATATATTTAATCTTGGCCTGTGCTGTTGCAAAATAGGCCCATCCCAATTTAATTTGTGGCTATGATAGTTACATGTGCTGACGTGCGGCTGTATCAATTGTGTGCTAAATTGGATTTGTGTATTATTGCTTTCTAAATTGCATGCCTAGTTCAGCAAAATTGTTCATCAGTTTTCACTGGCTCTGTGCTTAATAAGATGCCCCACAATACTTTGCTGCCAGGATATAATACAGCCCATAATTGCCTAGTAAAAAGAAATTACATAAAGCCCTGGTATTATCAACTTATCTAAATCTGCTCATAACAGAACCAATAATTAAATGCTGTGAACATTTCACATACACACACATACATACACACTCACGCCTAACAACATAACCCAATCACAGTTACTCCGGTCTTTTTAACGACTGTGTTTTGTATTAATTTTATTTTCTTTAATGCACAAAATGAGATGTAGGAATATTTGGTCATTTAAAATAATTCTGAATTCATCTGAATAGGTTAAGGGAATATGACCCTGCTTTGATTACACCTCTCAACTCTTTAATAAAAAATGCTCATCCCATATCCCTCTGAAAACATGCAGCCTTGTGTTCATGTGCAAACAGGTGTTGTCTCTACACATCACCAGATACCTGGGGTCAGCACATATCTTTTATGGTCCTCTTGGGAAAAAAACCCACAAACAAGAGTGTTCTGCTGTGCTCCCATGGATGGCTTTTAAGTCCTCATATAGAAAACTGCTTAAGATATACATTTTACAAATAGCTAAAATATCAGTCTGTTCAAAAACATGCATATGCAATTATGCCTGGAAAGACCTACCACTGGAAGTTATGGACAAGAACTTCAGAAATTCTTAAATCAAAGGAGACTTTTCTGTAGGTAAAGAGAATCCACAAAATGACTACAGAATACCTCAGGGATTTTGGAAAGAATGTGAGGTCTTTTGCTTTGACTTATTGACAAAGCAATCGCCGATTAGAAATGAGAACAAAAACAAATATGAAGCTACCACAGCCAGACTGTCTCACATCTGGAATTTCGGGTGTTCTTGCATCTTCCCTAGAAGAATCTGGCTCTGGCTACTCTGAGGCATGACAAAAGGTTTGATAAGCATCTGGTTTTGCTGTTATACATACGGAGGCATACTGGAAATATTTTTACATAGCAATCTAAGTAATGTTGATGCCAAGTTCCATGAACAACACTTCTGAAGATCTCTGTGGTAATGCCCAATTACTGTATAATATCTTTTTTTTTTGCAGATTTTACATCTATAGCTCCACATTTATGCAAATTTCATGCCTAAGATTGAAGTAATAGAGAATATCTGTAATGAGGACTACAGCAAATAAATGGAGTAAATTACACATAATAGCACCACAATTCCTTTCTCTTAGAAAAAGCGCTGGGAAAAGAAGAAAGCTGTGCTATTTAGGATGTGCCTTTAAAGCTTTCTGACAGGTTTCAGCTCCTGTATTTGTTAGAACAGAGATGTGAGCTTGAGTTGTTTTTAGTACCAGTCAGCACCATAGGCCCACGATCTTATTAGCCTCAGCTCTGTGAGAACTCCATGGTATCAGCTTCAGCTGCACACAGCCTTGAATAAACAGCCCCAAGCACAAAGGCCTGCTGCTGGCCTCCCACCAGTTTGAAGGACCTCTGACTTCTTTTAAGGTGGCAAAGACAACAAACTTGTCTGTTCCAGCCCTGAGCAGGATCTGGCACTGCCCACTCTGACATGGTGCCAGGATACTTTAGCACAGGCCATCAGCAGAGGTGCCAAGGCAGTGGATTTTCTGGAGCCAGGACTATTTCCAGCCATTGGTTTCACAGGCTCATGCAGCAAGGTGGTCTTCTGAGGCTGAAAGAACCCATGAGAGAGCCTACGAAGAAGCTTTCAGCTTCATCCAGGCAGGATGTGCGCATGAGAGGGTGGGCTGAGGTCTGCTCTCTGTCTCCAAGGTGGGGCGGTTCCTACCCACCACCACTGCTGCTGCTCACAGTAACACTGCACCAGTTGCCCACACCATCTCCCCTTCACACCACTGTGCTCACACAGTCTCTTCTTCCTCACAACCAAACAGGGCTTGCAGCACTGGGTCACACTGCAGCTCACAGCCCACCCTGTGGCCATACCTGTGCCACCCGGCTCTTCCCTCGCGCCGCTCTGCGCTCTCAGTCCAGCACCTTGCTCTGGGGTATTGGTGTATTCAGTCTTCCACAGCTGTGCCAGTGAGAGGGTAAAAATGAAAAAAGCATGGATTGTTACAATGAGAGATTCAGCTCCTGCTTCCCAGCAAGAGGTGAGAATTGGACTTCTAACACTAGAACAGGATTTTGAAGTTGTCTCCCTCTCTGTCAGTGTGCTGCAGGATGTCACACTGGAGGAATGTATGCAGGGAGCTGGTGGGGTTGCAAGGCTGACGTGCTATCGAAAATCCCAGTAACCCAGGAAGTTCTCCTACCAGACTGGAGGCAGAATAAGCAGTGAATTCCTACTCACTAGAAAGTATGACTTAATTAACTGAGCTGTGAACTCTCAGAAGCATATTCAAACATATTTCTGAGGAGCGATAGAATTTTTGCTTTTAGAATCACCCCAGAATGGACAGTACATTTTCAAAATTCTCCCTGAATGGCAAGAAGTCCTCTGCTCAGGAGGATTAAAGTTGATAGGAAGCAAATATTTTACTCTGATTTTCATTTTCTGCCCTCTGCTGAACTGTTAAGAAAGTGGCATAGGCTTTTATTAGCTCTGTCCCTCCATTAGAATACAAAATTCTACCTCCAGTCTACAACGAATCCGGATTCGTTTTCCTCTCTCCCATCCACCTACCCTCACCACTCCATCTGTGCTTCCTGTGATGATGATGCTGCGCGTGTCCCAGTCCATCACTTCAGCAAAGCAGCAGCAAACAATGTGGCAGGTGGGGCTGCAGGCAGTGCTGATGCTTGCAAGAAGCTGGCCATTGACTGTCCACAGGTGCAGGTAAGATCCAGCACAAGAGATAATGTCACCCTGTAACAGAGCAAGAAGCAATGTCTCAAAGTCCTACACTCATCCTCCTCACAAATTTTAAACACTGGTTAGAAATTGCTGACTTGCTCTGATTTAAATTCCGACCACTGTTTTTCTTCTGAGCAGATGATATAAACCAGAAAAAGTAAAAATTACCATTTTTTCTCCATGAAAAATTCTGACATTTTTACATCACAGAAATCTGAAACAACAGTCTCAGATCTAGCAAGATAATGCAGAAACAAGAATTTTTTCCACATTTTAAAATGAAAACATTTAATGAAGTGTTCCCTTTCTGTTTTCCATAAAATCCATCCTTTTAGTAAAAAAGCTGGCTGACAGACTGACCTAGTTACTGTCAGGGACAGGGGCTGTGCACAAGCATGCCTAGCATAGGTTCTGGAACAGGACTAGTGCTCTTATAAGTTTTGCAAATAAGTATTCTCTGAAACAAGGACATGGTGTTCACCTGCTTAGCTGTGAAGCCTTTGGTGATTTCACAATCCTCCTCTGCCCCTCACAGGGAGCTCACTGTCATCGCATTTTTACACTGTGTTTTGCATTTGACCAATGACCAGCTCCGCATCCAGTGACCTGCACTTCTGATGCAGAAAACATCCTTCGCACTACATCTCTCCCCTCCACTCCATGCAGGCGCAGCCTTTACCAGAGACTCCTTGTAAGGAGCAAATACACAGGTAATTCCTTGGGGAAACACACAGAAACAAGAGCCAATGCTGCAATTGTAAATGATCTAATCAAAACTACTTTTTGCTCAGGTTATTAATTGAAATTCTACCTCTTGATCCATACTGAGAATCACCTAAATATAACCTCATCAGCAAAGTCATCTGATTCTGGAAAAGGACAGTGTGCCCTTAAATTAGCAGCATTCATCTAGTTTAAGTCAACTAACACCTTACTTCACCCCTGCCTCATTTGGGGCCAGGGCTCCTCACACTGCTGTGCAGAATTCTGGAGATAAAAAGTGATAGCATGTTCAAAACAGAGTTGCCAATAATTCAAGAGATTAAATTTCAGCTACCTTATCTGCATCAGAGTACATGATGTCCAGGCATTTGGCAATGACCTACAGTGCTTTTTAGATCTAGACCAGGGATTTAAAACTAACTGAAATAATTAGTTACAGCAAGCTTTTACAATCCTCCTTAGTTTATAAACTTTTTGGGACAGTTCTTATTTTGTGTCTACACGACACAAACACCATGAGGTTTGGATCTATAAATGGCACTTCTAGACACTCAAGAAACTCCAACAATCACATAATGAAGAGCTGTACAGGGTTCTTGTTTCATAGAATTTTTTTCCTTCAAAACTTTGCTTTGAACCATTCCGAATTTTCCAAGGAAAAAACCTTTGCTACCAATCATGTAATTTTGTGTCAATCAAAATAAGGTAGCACAATGGAAACACTTTATTTCTATTTTCATGTAGCAATACATAAATATAGAGAAGAATTAAACAAAATTACACTTCGGAATTAAGTGTTCTGTTTTGCTAACATCAGAAAGAATTTTTTAATCCACAAGTTATGGACTCCTTTATTTTTTCCTTGAAGCTTCAATCATACTTTTTTAAGGTTTTTACTCTTTTAAATGAACCTTTCTATAGACTATTATCCAAACAGCTTAACCATTTGCACTCCAATAAAGTGATCAGTCATTTGAATCAGTCACCAGACTGTTCCTGGCACAGACTGTCTCATTTTTGGACAGTTCCAGGAGAGCAGATACTGACTGAAAAGGCTCCTGTACAGGCTGGTACATGGAACGGAGAGAACTCTGTCCCCTTGGGATCTCGAGCAGCTCTGTGCCAGCCCACCCTCTCATTTCCGAATTCTTGGCACTGCTTCAGCTCACTTCACAAGGGACCACCAAGATACTTGGAACTGGCCTGCTGAGGCCACTGGCCACTTTACCCTAACCAGGACTGCTAGGACTGGGAGCTGAGCTGGCGCTGAGCAGACTACTTAATTCCCACCCTCAAATTGCTAGCCATCAGAATGCATGGTTAATAAAGCTGTGATATGAGATTATTGTTTTGGCACAGACTAGGTAGAGAATATCTGCCTGGTTTCTTATTGCTATGAACTCAGTTTTGCCTCTGTACAATATCCAGGACTGGATGCAACCTTGAATTGTCTCAGCAGCTGAAACCCTGTTCTAGTATATTAGCAGAGAGAGAAAATACAAATATGAAAGCAACATTTTTGGGAGGTAAAAGGTTGGGAGAAAAAAAAAAATCTTATCCAGAGTGTTTACAGTAAAATCCAATACAGAATATTTTCCTATCAACATGAATGCAATTCTGGCCAGGCACAGACCTCAACAGATTTATACCCACTGCTATCAGGAGCTCTCCCTGCACCTGAGAGTAGAAGGGAAAGGAAAAAGCCAACATTATCACTGCAAAGGTGAAAGGCAGTTGTCAGCTGAGGTGGCAGACTGCAGCCTAACATCTCAGCTTCATGAATGTGCAGCTCAGATGTGGCTCTGCTGCACGAATGCCAGGAGAAATTAATGAAATAACAGAGGCAACAAGGTTATGGGTGAGCCAAATCCAGGAGGTACTAGGGTAATACTTCATGCTCCATAAACTAAAAGTTGTTTAATCCTGCTATCTATCCATCCAAAGATGCTTCTACTTAGCTACTCAGTCTAAGATGTTGCTTTTAGTGCTTGCCTCTCATCATTAAGAACACTATTAGCAATCTCTGTAGAAAGAAAAAAAAAAATCAATGTATCAGACTCTCAGGATGTTTTTATATTGGGAGAAGCACCCATTAAATTATCATTAAATGTTCATGGATGCATCAGAAAAAAGATGATAAATGAAGATCTTACTGTTGAATTGTTGATGGCAACAGAAGCGAGGCTTTCGTCGTGGGCAGGAAGCTGGTTTATGAACGTCAGCTGGTTCAGGTCCCAGATGATGCAGGTTCTGTCATCGGATCCACTCACAAAGATGCTGTAGGTTACAGATGCAGCAAGGCAGGTCACTGCCTGAGTGTGTCCATACAAAGCCTGGTGGGGAAAAAACAACCAATAAACCACAGCAGATGGTGGCTGATTTATTAGGGAACCACAGTCCTACCTCATTTGCTTAGTAAGAACAAGCAACCCAGTCATTCTTTGGAGAACTGAAGAGGGAATGAGGGAAATACCAAAGGATATTACAGAGAAGCATCCTTGTCCTCAACGCATAGCTGAAGAAAGCTGAGGGTCCAAGAGATCATATGACTTCCCCAAATTACAGAGTGATTCAGGGCGCTTGGCCTGCTCTTCAGACTCTGAGACAGTGCTTAGTGCTCAGCAAGAAAAAAATCATTATTCACTTCAGTTCATGCAGTTTTAAGTAAAATTTATGCTTGGAAGTTTTTCAATATTTAAAACACTTTTTGAAGTAAAATTTATCAGGATATATTTCAGTGATCCTCTCTGTCTTATCTTTCCATGTATCTTAACAAGTACTGATACTTTTCAAATATTGGTTAAGAAGAGAAACAGCATTTACGGAGCATTCTTGCTTTTAAGCCCTGTAGGAATGACTTTCTCTTTCATCATTACACAACATTCTTTTATTGTTATTGTTTAATCAGTTCAGAGTCATAAGGAGTGCCCAGTTAACCTTATTTAAACAGTTTCTTAAAAAGAGAAACATGCTTTAGTCAATTTAATAGCACAGATAGAAGGCACGGATTGAAGTATACTGCTGACAATTGTTTAATGCAGCATTGTCAAGTGACAGCAGTGTACATTTCTGCTACATAACCACAGTAAATGACAGTAAAACCTGGAGGGCAACAGAGAAAAAGTCCTTCATAGCTTTCCTAAAAAGCCTTTCAGGGCTCATTTTTCAGCTGCTTTACTGTGAAAAATCAGATCCACCAGTTTCAATGTTGGTTTTCAAAGGAAATGCATATTCCTTGCTGGCTTTCTTTCCATGACATTATTAGCACATTTCTAGGTTCTATCCCAGTTCAGTGTGAAGCAGGGGAGCCACATGTCTCAGATGACTTTTGCGGACACACCTCATCCTCTTTTCCAGCATGTGACTGTGACACTGAACTTTTGCTGGCTAACACGTGCTGCCACTTGCCAAGGTCACCAGGACAACAGCAGTAAAACATTAATCCACTGGTGAGGAAGCTGAGCTGCAGCAGGCTCTGTATTACTGAAGGCGACCCGCAACTGCGAGGGATGGCTTTCAGCTTAGGACTTATTCCATTCACAAGAACTGTCAGCTATAAATACTGGCACAAAATTAGGTCTCCAACTGTGGTTTTCAGCAGTCAGAAACACTCTCACCTAAGCATGGAAAAGGAGGCTCAGTGATAGCTTTGGCCTGGCTGTACAACAGTGTCTTTACAAAGGACTGGGCATAACCGAGCACCCATACTTGAGAACTGTGCAAGACTGCTGCAAAAAAGGCTGGGACGAGGCAGGTTCAAGGGCTCAAAATTTCCTCTCCTTTTTGCAAAGCATGAAAGAAAACATATCTGCTGTGAAAGCATCCAAATTGCCAAGTCAAGCCAAGCTAAGCTCCTCCACAAGTTTCACTAAAACTGTTTTTCTCTTTTATTTTAACCCATGAAGGTCGTACTTGGCAGTGAAAACTTTAAATACAAGCTGTGTGGAAAAGAGGGATAGACCTACACACAATTACACTATCAGCTTCAACCCAGCAGTCTCAATGCACATTCATGAAAAAAAGTCTCATGCTTGGCTCTCTACATCTTTTCACTATCACTCTGCAAAGACTGACAGGTTTTTCCTTAATGGGAAATATTCTGCAGCATATTTGCATAAAGATCTTAAAGCTTATCTCCAAAGTATTTTAACAAATATCAAAAGACAAAAAAAAAGACCAGCTTCACTGCAGGAATGCTTAGTCCATGACAACTTAAACCAACTTTGATCATTCAACTTAACTGGCTGACAAGGACACAGACACTTTACATATATCCTCCACACCTTGCTGAGAGGTCTGTGAGGCAGAGAGCACACCTTGCTTCAGTGTTTCATTTGGCCCAGAAATTCTGGGGACTGGATCACACAGACCCCTCTGCTAGTAAATTGCATGGATCAATATTGAGGCAATTACGCTCAATCTTTAGTGTTCCACAAAACCGTGGAAGCACATCCCGCTAGAGAGACAAAAGCTACTTTTTCTGCAGAAATATAGTTTCTGTACTTTACTGCATTCCAGACCAGAATGTGTCAGTCCCATGAGACAGCTGGTAAGTGAATAGCATCCACTTTATAGCACATAAGCTGTTCTTAAGCAAAGCTCACTCTCTCAGGAAATATTTTTGTTCAGCAGAAAAAGCAGCCACCATGAAACAGTGAATTACATGAAAGCAGCAAGTAATTCACTGGAAGACATTTAGAACCATAGTTCAAGTTTACATCCATCCCAGACAGTCATAAAAAAAAAAAAAAGGCATCTGCTAGCAAAGTAAAGGAAAAAATACAGAATTTGTCATAGCATGATCTCATACCACTTTATGGATTTTGGGTAATACCAAATTAATCACAGTGGAACACATCAGCAAAGCTGATTTTAGATTGTTAAAGAGAAAGGCATTATAGTGCAGATAAAAGACAGCCTCTTTAGTTGCCTGAAACTCAAACTGACCCCCTGACTGGTATCATTTGGATATTGATGAAAATTACTGCTTATGCTTTTCTCTACTGCTAGTTCTTTCATTTCTATGTTCATGTCCTGCTCTGGAATAATAACTAGCTGGATTAAAAGGTCGTCAGATCTTGTCACATGTTTCTGTCTTCTACAGCATTAAACATCATAAACCTCAGAAGAGAGGCTGCTCTAAAACAGTTTGCCTCCCCCTAATTTCAACACGAATTCCAACAGGAATGTCTGATAAATGAAGACCTAAATATTTCTCTGGCATCCCAACAGACCATGAAGTTTTCACTTCATTTAGTGACAAATAAAATATGTTTTGGCTTAGGGTACGGAAAGCACTGAAATATCATCTGAACGCCCCTCCAGAACAAATGAACAGAAGAAGACACTATTCTAACACTTGGAGACCTTGGTGATCAATGAACCCTTTATTAGTCTGCCTAAAAGTAGCAGAGTTTTTTAATTAAGAGTCTCTTGATTTCTTTAGGGAAGAAGGGCCCCGTGCTACCTTCCAGATATAATAGTAGTGTACTCTAGTTGTACTTGTAAAGCTGAGAACTTGCCATAGCTGAACCACACAAATCTTGCATGAGAATTCAATTTTGTAAATGACATAGTATGTCTACAGGTGGGTGATGACTATAGATGAAGTCTAAATCAACAACCACTCCAGGGCTTTGAATAATAAGGACAAAACAATAGCTTTCTTATTGGATGCATCCCTCTCTGAC
>VYZQ01012467.1:9050-20330 GCA_013400655.1 Mystacornis crossleyi | reverse complement strand
TTGTCACTGGCATACGGTCCCGTTTGCACCANTGTCACTGGCATACGGTCCCGTTTGCACCATAATTTGGGCAGAGGAATTTCCAAAGAGCCTTAATAATAATAATAATAATAATTGGATCATAATACTCTATTAAGGTAATAAGTTTGTGGACTGTGCTCATTCTTACTCTTAATTTTAGTAAACCATTCTTTTTACGAAGATGCAAGGTAATGCTGATTTATGCCTGGCTAACCCAAATCTAACATTTCTAACGAAAAACAACAAAAGAATCTGCCTATTTCTAATTGCAGCTAGGATTGCTTAAAGACAGGAAAAATAATAGAGTGTTTTTAATTTTCCGTAGCTGATTTTCAGGTACTTAATCTTCAGCATATCTGGAAAATAAAACAGAAGTTTTACAGCTACCTTAAAACTGATAGAAAAAAAACATGAATTTATTACTTTCTTCTGAAAATTTCACTGATTCTTCACAAGTTTTTTTTTTTTTTAAATGAGACTTTTATTCAAATGTGCTTACATCCATAGACTCAGTTTTACACTGCTTGCTTTTTTGTCTTTCCTTTTTTACATGTGCAAGGAGAATTCTAAGAATGTTATGTGTGTATGCCTATCATTAAAACACCGTTGTGTACAGCAAAAGCAAATGCACAAGTCACTGAGAAAGCACAATGGCAGGGACCACAGGATGAAGTCCNTAATAGAGTGTTTTTAATTTTCCGTAGCTGATTTTCAGGTACTTAATCTTCAGCATATCTGGAAAATAAAACAGAAGTTTTACAGCTACCTTAAAACTGATAGAAAAAAAACATGAATTTATTACTTTCTTCTGAAAATTTCACTGATTCTTCACAAGTTTTTTTTTGTTTTTTTTTTTTTTAAATGAGACTTTTATTCAAATGTGCATACATCCATAGACTCAGTTTTACACTGCTTGCTTTTTTGTCTTTCCTTTTTTACAGGTGCAAGGAGAATTCTAAGAATGTTACGTGTGTATGCCTATCATTAAAACACCGTTGTGTACAGCAAAAGCAAATGCACAAGTCACTGAGAAAGCACAATGGCAGGGACCACAGGATGAAGTCCCTGACTAGGCAAAAGCCTATTTGCACAGTACTTGAAGTCTGAGTGAAGAATTTTTCCTTTTCAATTCACTGGAGTCATAAGCAATTGAAAACAGAAATCTATAAAGGAAATGAGGGCAAACCTGCATTTAAACTATTTGCATTACTAAAACACAGCAGAAGCTAGATGTAATAAAATATACTAAATTATTCCTAGAAATGAGTGCAAAATGCATTATTTTGAACAACAAACCAAATAAATAAATAACGGAAAGCTGACAGCTAACATTATGCTGTGAAATTCAGCACATTTTTTCTACTAACATAATCACTTTTTCATTCAAAGTAACCCCAGACTCTACAAAGCCTTTTTAATAATTACTGCTGTTTCTCATCATAAATTCCCTCAAGAGTTACAGCTACAGATTAAACTTAATATTCCCAGCTCTGTAGATGTCATTTGACTACTCCCCCTCCTTCTCCCATCTCTTTCAAACTGTGTATTGATTTACCATGATTGCTGACTTGAAATGGTCATATGTATAGCACTCCTTCATGTAGCACTCACATAAATGCCATTTCCACTGTTCTTTGTAAAAACTTACTTCAATCAGTTAATGCCTTCTGATTCCAGGAAAAAAAAACACCCACATAATTTCCTTTTTTTAAAGTGTGGAGCTTTATGATGGCTGTCAGGATTTTCGTTTTCAAGATCTCACCAGGACTCCTATGATACTGGCAGACAAAATCTGTAGTATCTAAAGACAGCAATTTTAAAAGACCCCATACAAGTCAGGTATGAACATTAAACCTCAACGAGTATTTATCTTTCTTCAGCACCTTTGAAAATACTAGCTACAGTTTAAGAAAAAGGCTAAAATAAATTCCAGCAGTGAACCAGAGAATGAGGAAGTCTTTTCTAAACACATAGATGTAAAAGTACAAAATATCCTATGGACAGGACTGAATTTTCAAGCTTAATGTCTTCAGTGTACTTAGCTGGGCCATGTATAATTAGAATGTAATCATTATCATTCAGATAGGATACATTTTTTGGCATTACTTAAATCCCAAAACAGATTAATTACATGTGTGCTTACTTTAGGAAACAAAATTCTGGGTTTTGTATGGTTTCCATTTTCCAAACAACCATACTGTGATAAATATTCAGAAAGCAAATTAAACTCTTTTCAGTATAATGAAGCTTTGGACAGTCTTTTTACTTTTAAATACAGACATTGTACTACAAGTTCTGTTAGTAGTTTTTTCATACACTCTTTATACTTACTGTCCTCTCACCACGAATCCATCTCCAACATGTATTGCATGTTTTGAAATCTAATTTTCTAAGTCAAATTTTTTCACCCCTGTAAGGGATTTCTGAAATACATTTACATCTACAGTAAGCATAGCATACGAAGATTTTTTTCATTAAAAAAAACAAATGTTTGAAAACAATATACAAACTATCATATGGTATCACAAGGTCCTAATTCAACTGCTCTTTAGACAAAGGACCTTAGACACAAAACTTTGTTTTCACAAAACTATTACAAGCATAATCACTACTTACATCTCCCTCTCTGCTAAATATTACTTTAAAGACTCCTCCCTGGCACCTTGGAGAAATTCCAAATGAGATTCCCACATTGCATTAGAGATGTCACTTTAGGGGGTTGTACTTACCTGTCATTTCCCTCCTGCTAACAGTGTCTTTATGGAGTAGGCCATTGGAAAAATATAAACCCCAGTGTTTTAATACTTTGAACACTGTTGGAGTTTTTGAATTTTGAAAACCCTAGAAATGAGGAACAGGCACAGGCTCTGAACTTAGATGAAATACAGATGCTTTCATAAAGTAACACAACATCAAGTCCCACTGTTTTCATTCTCTGCTTAACCCTTCTAACTCTCTCATTCTACATTAAGTACTTCTGACAATTCTTAAAATTAATGTTAATATACCTCAATGATCTACACACCATTGCTTATTATTATGTATTTCTTCCCTATTATGCACCTTCCTGAAAATCCTGCTGGGTTTTTTTGATACCTATTAATCTGTCTGTGAGCCAGTGTTTATCACTGTACTGGGCTTCCCTGTCAAGGTGCTGCTGCCAGCGGCTGCAGCGGCCCCAGCGCAGGGCACGGCTGAGCCCCTCAGCCACGGGCGGGCGGGCGAGAGCCCCGGGGAAAGCCTGGGCAAGGGAGGGCAAAACGCTGCCCGGCAGCCAGGGCTGAGCGAGGGGACCGTGCGGGAAACAGCCCTGCGAGCCCCGAGGGGAGAAGGGAGCGGGGACGGTGGGGCTCTGAGCATTGGAGTGGAGATACACCTGGACCCTGGGAGAAATTCCCACTCCCCATTAAGTGTCTCTAACCTTCCTCTCCCGCATCATTCTCCTTTTCCAGAGAACAATGATCAAACCCTCTCCAGGCTCTTTCCTTCCAGCACTCACAGTACCCATGGAGGTAGCTTCCATAACATCTCAGTTCTCACATTCCTCAGTCCGATATTGTGAGGCTCGGGTAAGTCAATGCCTTTGTTTTTTCAAAAGCTAGGCAATGTGATGTGAGAAGAGATAAAGAAGTTTTTGATGTTAGTTAGAAAGACATTTCTAAGACTATAAGAAAATGCTTCTGTTTTCACTGCTGAAGAATTTTTTTTTTTTTTTTTTTTTAATCTCCAAGAAAGATGTTCACTTTCTGGAAGTTTCTTTGCAACTGCAGATATTTTTAGTCATTTTGTTGGCATTTACTTCTTCCTGCACTTATTTTATTTTAAATTCCTTCCCTGGATGATTGGATATTTTTAAATATTCCAAACTTCTACAGAAAGCAGAATGCTGCAATTATTTTTCAATTATATATTTCCCAGTACTTCAAGAATGACATCGAGTTTTGCTCACCTCAAGGTAATAACTTACTTAAAACACTCAATTGCTGAAATGCATCTGTAGTCTTTATGTATTGTAGTAGCTGAAGTCCAACTCTAAAGATTTTTTTTTACATTTGAATCTAAAATAAAGATTTTTGGTCTGTAATTCTGATATGACTAATTTCTCCGAGTAGTCTGAGAGAGGATCAGGTGTATTATGCTGCAAGCTGTGATTATTTTCATTCACCCCTTTTCTCATCACGTGTCAAGAGAAAGGAGAGGGAGAAATATTTTGAAGTTCTGGGTCATGTTTTATCTCTGCTCTGAATATTAAAGAAAGGTCATTGTTCACAGCAACAGCAGTGTTCTTGTAGGGCCTACTTTAATTCTGTCACAGTGTGTAGAAATTTATACAGATTTTACAATTAAAAACATAGCAAGCAACTAAATTATATGTAGGCATTAAATAAATGTGATAAATTTGATAAAGTATTTTTATTCTTTTGAACATATAAGTTACAGAGATCCTGTGTGTCGACATATATTGAATTAGACTTTAAAACAATACCTTAAATAAGCTGTCAGCAAACAGTTAATATTTTGTCTTTTTTCACAAAAACATAACAAATTTCAATAGAAAAAGAAGACGTTCAAGCCATATATAAAAAACTGTATACACACCACAATAGCATTTGAAGTAAAATTTCATACCCAGAGCTAATACAAACATTCTATTTTCAATTTTTTTGTTGACTCGGTTATTGATTCCTGAGCTTTTGTGTGTGTGTACAGACAAACTTATACACAGATAAAGGCAATAATTTGCTTTAAGGTGGCTTGTCCCTATAGTATACAACCTGCATAATTGGAACTCTCAAAAAAAAAAAATGAACTGGTTTGAAGGTTCTCTGTCATGTCGTCTTTTTAAATTTATTTAAAGAACCCCCCCCCCAAAAAAAAAAAAAAAAGCCAAACTTTTCCAAGCTACTTAGGTGAAAATTGATATTCTTTTGACTTACTCAAACACACAGTCACAGAATAATAAGGAAGTAACTTGAAACTGTAAAATGTAGTATATGGTAGATTTTGGCACTTTTAGATAATCAGCTAATGCTTTTAGCTGGAAGTATTGTATATTTTCCTAGTAGTGACAAGCTAATTAAGATTAAATGATACAATATGTTGCTAGGGATTAAATAAAGAAAATAATCAAATTGTTCTTGACAAAATGCTAGTAGATACAATGAAGAAAACACCTTATGTAATATTATTGGTACAATTTTTTATTTTACCTTCTGATTGGTTTAACAGTGCATCAAGACATCTTACTGACTTCAGGCATAAAAATCTATTTCAAGGCAAAAATTTTTTTGTTTTTTGAGTTTAACATGCATTAATTTTAAGTCAGAAAGATAAATCAGATGTAAAAATGGAATAAAATTGTCTATAAAGCCAAAAAAATTACCATTTTTAAAAAGTTATTAGTCGCTTAGGTAATTAATTGTAAAAGATTTTTATGCTAGATATAATTGTATATTGAATACTGTATACTGTAAAAAAAAAAGGCAATACAGTTTGCCCAAATATATACATTCTAATGGTTTCAGAATGTAGATTTATGAATCTCTCAAAAGTTGTTGCAACCTTCTCCATGCAGTTTAGTCAGAAACAATATTTATTTTAGTCCTAAGGGGGCATAATTTTATACCAAATAATTCTGCAAGACATTATTATTCTTACTAATGCAATTTGGAACATCTGATATAAATCATCTCAGTTTGCCTGGTGTAAAGATGCAAAACACTTAATTCCTCTGAGTATTAAGTGATAATACATACCTCCTCTTTGGACATGATCAGATCATATTCAGCAAAAAAACAATGTGAGCCTTAGACTATCATGTTCCATACAGAACACATTTTTAAAAATTATTTTTGGTAAATTTATAAAAAGTTTGGAAAAACTTCTTTTATCACCTGCATAGCTGGAAGCATGTGAGAAAATTCACTCTCTTTTGGTGGGTTAATCAAAATTTGAGACAAACACTGATAAGAAACTGAATCCCCCTGGAATGGTTCAAGACCTTGTTCTCTTTTTCCTTCTTCTTCCATAGTCCTGACAGCTTCCCTCCCCTGTTTATTTTCACTTTTGGATTCATGTTCCTCATTCTAACTAGCTGTTATCTGGGATCTTTCGTGGACTGGCACGGCTGGATTGGCACACAGACACAGCGTGGGATGAAGATGCCTTACTCATTTACTACACTGATTCACTAGAGCACCGAGGTGTCACTTGACTATCACCAGCTGAAAAAGAAGATTAGAAATCTGGTCTGTTCTGAGTAAACCAGTCATCCTGTAACTGATTGCCAAATCCAGTGACTCCTGAGTAAATAGGAAATGTGAAGAGAATGATTTGATAAGTATCCTATGAAGATAAATTCCATCCATTAGCTGTTGTTCTACTGCAATTATACAACAATTGGGTCAGTCAAATTTTACTTCTAGCCAAAACATTTAAAAATATGGTGGGTTTGCCTTTACAACCTAGCCAAAGTCCTTTTCCAGCTTAAGCTGCCCTTGTGAATGCAGTTATAGAGTCATAGAATTATACATCAAATAAATTGATCTGAGTATAAAATACTCTGTATTACAGTAGTATTTTACAGTAGATCCAACATCACTGCAAAAACCACAGCACATTTCTTCTATAGAAAAACATGGTGTTTCTTTTTCTTGTCTTTGTTTTTTTTTCAGTCTGCTAAATGTATTCTGGCTGTTTTTCTCACAGAAATAATTAACAGTTCAATGAGCGAGCCAAGTGGGGTTTGATAATAAAAACCTAAGGAGTTTAGAGAAAACACATCCTTATAGAAAATGCAAAACAGGCAGAGGACTGTCAAGCCCAGGAGCCTTTTCTGAGCTTTAAGGTATTTAGTAGCAGCTCTTGTTTCCTTAGTGGGTACTGGGAGATCTAACTCTTTGCTTTTCTCATGATCTAGTGCCAATTTATGAAATTCCTCTGGGTGAACTCCATTTCAGATTATTATAAAATGAAAACCTCCATTTAATCATTATTGTCTTAAAGAACCCATTGTTCTCTTTTTTCCTTCAGAATTCATTATGGTCATGTCATTATTATTTTTCTTGGCATTTGAATAGTTCCTAACCAGTAGGTGTCTGGAGATATATATTTATAACATCTTCAATAATCTTTAACATTCAAAGATAAATAAACTAATTGTCCTTATTTATATTCAGCATTTTTATGCATATTTGAGGCAGAACAGTTCATTTCTGTCATATTGATACCTGAACTGGTTTTGCAGCTCAGTAAATCCAAGTTAAAGGTTGAGAGCAAACAGCCTAACTTTTGCTGAAATGAAAAGGGTTGCTGATATGGTAAGCTGATCTTTATTTTGAATGGATGGAAAGAAATGGGTTTTCTGATGCAAAAGTCAAGAAACAGCTTGCAGTCAAGACACAGTCAAACCGGCTGTTCTGATGGCTTCATATAAACAAAAATATATTGTGCATGGAATAGCAGAGATTGTCTGAATTACTTCTGATCTCTTCTCTCTGATATTGCAAAAGTTTATTCTCTCTTCATGATTTACCTGAAGATCATAACTAAGATCTGCAGTCTTAAAATGAGCTTCAGGATCACTGTGGACCTGTGTGAGAGATGTTTTGCTGTTTGTTTTGAGATTGCAAAATGAATCAGAGAGGAACTTCAGTTTGCAAATGATGTGTACACCAGAGCAAAACCTTCTGCTACACAAAGTTTAAACTGCTGACAATGCAACCAGACTAGAAGTAATCGCTACTTTAAATCTTGTGAATGATCATATCAATGTTTAAGGAGAGGCAGTTTTTTACCAGAAATCTAGGTATTCAGCATGAAATCAAGTTGTCTTCCTTCCCTTTTTCTATCAGAAAACTTCATTATTATCCTTTCCATGTTTCTGTACAGATTTAAATGCAATAAGAGAAACACTTTAGTACAGGGTATTTATTAATTCAGGGACCATCACTGTGATTAAAGAAATGTAAACTGCCCTGGAAAATTTGACCTTGAGAGTCTCACCTAGCTCGTGGTCTACAGCCTGAAAAAAAGGGCAAGTTTTCTCAAAAATGTGCTTTAAAGATACACCAAAATAGCACTTGACTCAGTGCAACTTGCTGGCACATTCTTATTTATGCCTATTTAAAGAGACAGGAAGATATTAAGGAAATTCATTGGAGTTTAGCACAAACATATACAGAAGACTGGAGGAGTAAAAATATGAAACAGTTGTTTCAGTTACTGTCGCTGTAATTGGGCTGTGTACAGGCCTGAATGCACATGGAGTTTTCAGATGATCGTACATCATCACAATCATAGAAAGGCTTTGGTTGTAAGGGATTTTTAAACAACATCTACTCAACCTCCCCTTCCACTAGACCAGGCTGCTCAAAGCCCCATCCAACCTGGACTTGGGACCTCCAGATATGGGGTATCCACTCTTCTGGGCAACATGTTCCCATGTCTCACCACTCTTACCATGAAATGTTTCTTCCTTCATTAATCTAAATCTACTGCCTTCCTGTTTAAAAACATTGTCCCTTGTCCTGACACCAGACCCACTATGTCATTGGTGAAGTTATTAAGCAGCATTGCTCCCAGTATGGACCCATGAGGGCCACCCCTTGTTACCGGGGTTTTGAGAGTGAAAGCAAGATTGCTCAGCTTAAGTCCAGGCATGAGCAAATTGGTCCTGATCCACTGAACCAACAGAGGAACACACCTAGGAAAGAACTTCCCCCCCTGCAGTGACTTCCCATTAGCAACTTCTGGCACATTTGAGGGACATGATGTCCCTTTAGAGTACCATATAGTCATTTCACATTAGTTAACTGCTGCTGGAGGAACACCAGACTAAACTGGGACATGGCATACCTCTAAAGCACATACTTACTCTAACACATTTTCATAATTTTCAGGGAATATCTGAGTGCTCAAGCAATTTTAACTGCTTTTCCCAGTGTAACAGCAGAAGTTAGATTTGGATTAAGGAAGGAAGCAGTCGAGGGAGTTTTCCCTGATGATGCTCAAAATGACCTAGAAAACAAACACAAAAACAGAACTATTCTGTAATGTTAACCTAAAACTGTGAGCATGGAAGATTTTTGGTCATGCTTTGTTGTGATTTTTTATGCCACCTCTGTAGACACTACAAATGGGAAGAGAAAAAGTGGTTGATGGTAATCAATATAAATATTTTGATGGTAATAAAATTAAATATGATTTGAAACTGAAGAAGTAAGAAGAGGAAAAGTGGGACTCCAGAGAAAAAAAAGCAAAACAAAACCCAAACAATTGGGCGAATTAAAAGTAAAGATAGATTTTTGTGATCAGTTTAGACACATTTCTATGTAGAAGCTAAATACTTAAAATAAATTCTGTGACAAAATAACTTAAAATTTTCTGGATATTTTTGTAGTGATTTTGTTTAAGTCCAGCTTTTGAAGGAAGAAGAACAGGGAATAAAGTATGGATTTTAAACAAATTTTAATAGTGAAAAAACAAGATTACTGATATACTTGTCTATAAAGGACCTAAAATTCTATTTTAAATTTAGATTGAAGACACTTAAAAAATAAATAGTTAAAGTAAGATGTGGAGTTTCAGCTTTGGATAGCTTTTTCTATAAAATACAGCTCTGAAATGCTTGATCATTCCTCTGTTAGAGCGAGGAAATCTGAACATTAAAAATGCTATAAAAGACTTTTTATCCCTAAAAGAAAACATGAGAATCACGTTCTCTCATCCACGGTATTTTTTTTTCTGTGTTCTAGCAATTCAAAGAAAAAGAGAAATACAAACAGGGAGACAATGTGCTTTCTTCACCTTTGGCAATGGTGTGACTGTTATAAGTCTGCAAATGTTCACATCTCAAGTGAAATACTGCTCAGAAGACCACAGGAATAACTGAAATTTTTGGAAACTTTTCTCTAGCAAATATCAGAGGGATGTCAATCTTACTAATTTATCAAAGAAAACTTTGATTGGACTTAGAATATCTCTATAATACAATGGTTCTCAAATCTAGCAGGCAGAGTGATCTAAGAAGATAATGAAAACTCAAATCAGAGCAAATCACACTAAAGACTCGTTTTTAGGAGCATGAGTCCTTGGAACATCTTGTCAATATGTATTAGATTTTTTGTCAGTGAACACTTAAAATAAAGATTATTTTAGTTCTATTTTGTCCTAAAGACCCATCCTCCAGCTTGCTTGCAGATATTTTATGACAAAAAGTATTATAAATCAGTTTACAGCAATGGAATTTGTATCTACTTCCATTCCCAAGTCAGCCAGAAGTTAACAGCAAGTATAAAATAGACAAGCATCTATTTCAACACCAAATGTTGGCAGAGTACAGAAGTATTTCACCAAGGATCAAAGAATAAGATAAAAAGAGATGTACAGAATTTTAATGCATAGAGTAAGACACAAATAAGTGTAGAGATTTTCTGATGGTTGAATCTGTCTATTCCCATACCTTGCACCATCTATGACAAAGTTATTTTGCAAATGTTGAGAAAAAGCAACCAGCAAACCTTTTAATAGTCATTGTTCATTGAAAAAAGAGATAGAAAAAGAAACTGATGAAAAGTGTTTTTCTCTAATTTGCCAACATCAACGCCTTGTTGGTTTATGGCGTGTATATTTTTGCTGTTGTTTTGCAATAACAGCATTATTGCAATCTAGGGAAAATTTATAAAAATATTAAAATAAAATTTCTGTTCCTGAGTACTCTCTAAAGTTGTTCTGGTAGAAGTTTTACAAAAACCCAACCTTTGTTTTTTTCCCCCTATACAAAATAGTAATGTAACAACTCTTCAGGTGAAACACTGATGTCTGTATTTCAAAGAATTTTCAAGGGAAAGAAATAATATGATTCTCGTAAAAGGCAAGACTTTGTGGAAAAGTGCCAAAATACTCATACGGAATGAAAAATGAATCCTCTACATGAATTTTCATAACAAGCATTTATAACAAATGCTTCAACTTTAAGCCAAGTCCTATTAATTGTTTTTCCTTAGTATCTTGAGATCACAATTTTTAACTTACTCTCTGAGATCTGGAGACCAAACATTTGTCAGTTGCCCGATTTGTTGTGAAAATGTTATCTCTCAAGTGAAATGTTAATGATTCAAAATGTCTCTTTCATATTAGACTTGTTTTGCCACTGCTATAAATGTGTATTCCTATGAGTGGACAAAAATTATCTCAGTGCTTAAAGCCAAATGTTTTGTGATTGAAGGAGAAAAGAATCTGAGAAGAGTATTTCTGTCT
>VYZQ01012466.1:27196-39525 GCA_013400655.1 Mystacornis crossleyi | reverse complement strand
ACTAGGAGGATCACTATGTAATTACGCATACATGCCATCTAACCATCTTCCCATCACAGAGCAAAGGAAAAAAAAAAATCTGGGAAGTCGTCCAAAAACATGACCTGAAGGAACTACCTCCACAGAATGTCCCAGAAAGTCCTGCCTGCCTGGAGAGGTCTAGGAAGAGCAGTGGGCTGCTGCTGCTGTGGCACACACAGCCTCCCAGGACAGACAGAGGTTGCACAGCTGTTTGGGTTAGTATCAAAGGCAACCTCAAGGAAAGGAAAAGGAAAGGAAAGCAAGCAGCAGCCACACTGAAGAGCAGAACTGCTTCGCACGCAGTACTTAACATATGGAATAAACAGTACTGAGGCAACACAAGGGAACAATTAGTCTAAACGGTTTTGTAAATATCTTGGACAAATACCAGAAGAGAAGAATACTGAGGAAGACACTGACTAATTCAGGGGAGGGAAGGGGCCTCGATGGCTTTTCTGGCCTCCCTCTGTCCTTACGTGCCCTGTATTTATATTTGAACACTTGCATTACCCAGCATATAGGCTATTTAAGGTCAGGAAAGCATTGCAGTAGCGCAGCTGCCTCCAGCAAGTAGTGCTTGACATCACTAAACCACACAGAAGAGCACAGCCCTTTCATTGGCTTCAACAGCAAATATCTGCAAGCGGAATTGTTTCGCTCTATTTGTACAGGTTTTTCCACTGCACTGTGGTGTCTGCAACTTCAGTACTAACAGAGTTTAGTCCACTGAAATTGTTCAACAGTTGAAATTTCCTCTCCATATATTTTTAGTGGCCCCTGACCAGAAACCAGCTCAAAGAATTTAGTTTTAAAATCCAACTAAAAAGAATCTACACTTTCATAATCTAAACTTTCAGCTCTTGCCAAATTTAACTTGTCTTCCTCTGTGGGATGTTTGACACGTACCGCATGAACATATTAAATATCACATATTAGATCTCTCATTTAAATTCTGTAATATTCTTTGCTGACACACAAGTATGTTTTTCCAAACTATACATAAAAGGAGTCCCATTCATTAACACAATGGCTACATGATTTGTTGCCTATAATCTGCACTTTCATTTAAATATAGCTGAAGTTTAGTATAGTTAGAGGATGCCCGTGGGACGTTCAAAATTCAACAAATCCCTGTGATTTGTTAAGGGGACTCTTCAGAGTAAAGCTCCTAGGAAAGAAGTTCTCAGTATTCTTGAAGGGGAATCTGTTATCTAGGGAAAGACTATTCAACAAAAAAGTCTCACACCTGATAATGTCTTTTATACATTTTTCCAGGTAGGTCGAGTGTGCAAATGCCGAAAGGCAGTGGGGTTTTAGCTAACATTCACATCACCCAAGCAGCTTGTAGTAGTTAAGTAGCGGGATGGACTGTGACTGTCTCATATGCCTTAAATAAAACAAGCAATACAATGAATCATATTCTTGACAAGAATTAGGGAAAAGGAAACCCCCAGAAACTCTGTAGTCACATTTTAAAAATCAGCTATGATTTATTTTGGGAAAATGGCATCTTCCTACAATGGATAATTAAGGAAGTATTAATGTTCCTTTCAAGAAGGCGTCAAGTTTAAAATGCCACTGATTATTTGCAGGAAAGACAGGAGGCAGAAAGCAAAGGAAACCGAGAGGTGGTACCTAGTACTACTGTGGGGTCAAGAAGCTCATGGAAAAGAGGCAAGTTGGCAGGGGAACCAGCCCTTCTGGTACTGTCAAAGAATACACTACAATTCTTTATTGCACAAACAGTGGGGCCAAGACCCCTCCACTTATATTCTCTCTCCTGCCCATCAGATTCCTCACAGGGCCGTTCCTCTGCCATACTCCTCAATTCATGCTCCCTGTACCACTGCGTTGCCTGCTGAAACATCAGTAACAGGACTGTGGTTCACAGAGGGTACTACCAGCTCTCCCCAAAGCAGGGGATGGGAGGCAGAGGGAGATCAGAGACAATCAAAACTGAGATCTTCCACATACAACTTAATTCTGTGTTTCATTCTTGTCAGGGGTTATATCTGAAAATCCTTAACTTTTCACTTCCCAGTGGTCAGAGATTTGTACCAATTGAATGTGACCATCTGGAAGCAAGCACTGAACAGTAGCTGAATTTTTGTTAATTGTTTTAAATAATAAAATAGAAAATGTCTGAAGACAGAACACTGATGTGCAAATCAATCAGAATGAAGTTCTCTGAAAACAAATGATTCAATCACCATATTCAGAAAGCAAACCATGTATCCCAAATATGCAAAAATCAACTTCAAGAAAGCGTACTTTGTTAAGATACCACATTCTGTAGTGGTGGGTTTGCATTTACATCAAGAACTGGGAAAAATACCCACGCAGCAACGAAAGTGGGTTCAAAGTGTACTCTAGGAAATCTGAATTTCCATAGCTGTTGAATAAACGTGCCTTTCCATACCCACTGCATTTGCTGCCAAGATTCTAATTAACTCATTTAACTACTGTTTGACAGTTTTGGTAATTAATACCCACTTAGAATGAATACAGTAGAACAACTAAATCTCAGCTGTGATCTGAAAGAAAAGCCTTCCATGACCTGCTCGTGCCACTTTCCATCCTTTGCAGCAGTCCTGGCTAACCAAGGAGGTCCTAGTTGATTGGATTGCAAATGTAATGACCATCTATAAGAATGATCAGAAGGAGAATCTGGCAACTGCAGGCTTGTTAGGCCTTGTGCTGGGGAAGGTCACGGAGCAGATTATCTTGAGTGTCACCACATGGCATGTGCAGGACAATCAGGAGATCAGGCACAACCAGCATGGGTTTATGAAAGGCGGTCCTGCTTGACCAACTTGGTCTCCTTCTGTGACACGGTGACACATTTAGTGGATGATGAAAAGGTTATGGATGTTGTCACTGACAAGCCTCTGACACCATTTCCCACCAAATTCTCCTGGAGATGCTGGCAGTCTGCGCTTGGACAGGTGCACTCTTCACCAAGTAAAAAACTGGCTGGATGGCCGGGCCCAGAGAGTGGTGGTGAATGGAGTTACATCCAGCTGGTGGCTGGTCACTAGCAGGGCTCAGAATTGGGGCCAGTCGCATTGAAAAACTTTATTGATGATCTGGACACGGGGATCAAGTGCCCCTGTGTGAGTTTTCAGATGACACCAAGTTGGGTGGGAGTGCTGATCTGCTGGAGGGCAGGAAGGGTCTGCAGGGGGATCTGGACAGGTTGAACAGATGGGCTGAGGCCAGCAGTATGAGGTTCAATAAGGTGAAGTGCTGGGTCCTGCACTTGGGTCACAACAACGCCTTGACAACACTACAGACTTGGGGAACTGTATCTGAAAAGCTAAAAAGTGGAAAAGGACGTGGGGCTGCTGGTCAACAGTGGCTGAACATGAGCCAGTGTGTGCGTCCAGGTGGCCAAAAGGGCCAATGACATCCTGGCCCATATCAGAAATAGTGTGGCCAGCAGGACCAGGGCAGTGATTGTCCATCTGTACTCGGCACTGGTCAGGCTACACCTCAAGTGCTGAGTCCAGTTTTGGGTCACTCACTACAAGAACACTGAGGTGCTGGAGTGTGTCCAGAGAAGAGCAATGGAGATGGTGACGGGTCTGGAGCACAAGTCCTGTGAGGAGAGGCTGAGGGAGCTGAAGTGGTCCAGCCTAGAGAGATGGAGGCTCAGCAGGGACCTTATCTCTCTCCCCAACTACCTGAAAGCAGGATGCAGCCAGGTGAGCCTCTTCTCGCAAATAACAAGGGATAGAACAAGAGGACGTGGCCTCAAGTTGCACCAGAAGAGGTTTAGATTGGATATTAAGGAAATTTTCTTCACCTGAAGGACTGCAAAACACTGAACAGGCTGTGCAGAGAAGTGGTGGAGTCACTACCCCTGGAGGTATTTAAAAGGTGTGTAGTTGTGGTACTTATGGACATGGTGGACTTGGCAATATTAAGTTTACATTTGAACGTGATGATCTTAAAGGTATTTTTCAACCTAAATGATTCTATGATTACATTTACTGATAAATTACCAGAAGCCTCAAACTTATCAGGTAATTTTAAAATTTGATGCTGTCAGTAACTTCGAAGCACTTTTCCTCTGCAAGAGCAATTTAACTCCAAATAGGCAGTTTTTGGAATTAAGTCTGTTTAACAACAGAGAAACTACTGCTTCAATTGTGATTTTCCAGCAACTTTGTATCTAACTGTTGCTTTTTTTTAAAGCAGAATTTAACACCAATACCTTATCGATGAAAGGACAAATAAATTGGCACTAGAGAAACTCCAAATTCTCCTACACATAAATTTTACCTGGACCTGTTCTTTCCACTGCAATTTGAAGAAACACCAAGTCAGTAATTGGTGAATTGTTTAGGTTAACATTTAACCCCAGTTACCAGACCCTCCTGCTGGCTCTATTACTGCTGTACCAAATGCCACACAATAAAAAGGTTACACCCGCTTCAAATTTCTATTATCAGCCTAAATAATGTTACAGAAAACATTTCAAGGAATTCAAACTGTCCCTACCATTGGCCCAGAGTTCTTTAGAGCAGAAGGTCCTAAATAAAACCCCCTCAAATATTCCTATTAGTTCTTTGGTACGAAAAATATCCTGCCACCTGTGACAGACACACTTCAGTACCAGCATGGATTGGTTCTGTCCAGCAGGCTTTCTTTCCCCTAAAAAACATTTCAATAAATAAGATGAAACCTGCTTTGTGTGCTCTAATGTATTAGGAAATTATCCAAGATAGGCACTTCAGTACTGCACAAGGAATGTCTGAATGGCAATAAAAATATCCTCCAACCCTCTAAACTCTAAGAACAACAGAGGCAGCAGAAAAGACAGAGATGTCTGGATGAATCAAAAGAAAAGTAAGATTTTTTTCAAAACTGAAATGAATTTCAGTATCAAAGTAAACACAATCTAAGAAAATAATTTTAAAAATAACCCCTAATGCAGACAGAGAGCAGGATTTAAAAAATACTAAGTACTGACCTAGCTAGTAATGAAGATGACAGCAATTTTCAATACTGTTGCAAGGATTAGTTTTGACTAATTGAGAGTGCTTTTGACAATCTCACTGTACAAGGATACGAGGCTAAACATATGGGCAACAATAAAGAATCAGGAACACCTTTATGAATAATAATATCTGAACGTCCTAAGAAAAAATTACTTTGTTCCTTTTTTCCTTCATTATCACTGTAGGTGGATAAACATGCCTAGAAGCAGTGGTATCACAATAAAATTGCTGGGGAAGATATTTTAGTAGAGTACAGCTTTATAACGATAATTAGAAATGCCTGTGTTGAAACATGGATTATTACAATGAAAGCAGGCACACACATAGCACATGACAAATAACATGATACAGAATTGGATGTTTAATTAGGGTAGCCTGAAATAAATTATATGTGTACAAGTGAAAAAATAGAACAACTTAATGGAGAGATTTGATCTAAAGGAATCAAATGTGTTTAAAACTTGTGAAGTTTCTGTAGACCATTCTACCCTAGTCAGAAGTATGCAGAGGGAGTAGAAGAGGGCTGTGTTGAATCATTTTCATTTCCTTTTGTGATTTATCACTAATTAATTTTTCTATATGTGTATTCCAACCATACAAGAAAATACTTTAAGTGATAAAGTGCTTGATATATCATGTAAAAATACTCCCTCCACCACCACATTAGAGAACCTTATACATACAGGCTGACACTCAGAGCCTGACAAAACCTCCAGAAGACACAAACCCTTCCCAAAACTCAGCTCTAAGTTTTGCTCTGAGACTTGAGGCAACCCTGAGCTCTGGATTGCCAGAAAAGGTATGTCAGACCAAAAACTGTCCCATATCTCCTATACAGAGAAACTGGTACCTCATTATCTAGCAACAAAATCAGTCCCACTGAACTGCCTCAAATATTTCATACCTCGATGAATAGGTCTAATTGCTTAGTCTCTTAGCTGACTTAAAAATCTCACTAACTGAGCCATTTAAAGACAGCATTAACATATCCAGCATTAAAGCACCATTTAGATGATGGACACATAATCTTAGCTCTCCTACAACTATTTTCACTAATTGCTCTATAGCAGCTTCAGAGGGGAAAAAAAAAAAAGAACAATCAGTACAGTTGAACACCTGGAATAGAAGTACAAGTCAATCTCCTTTGACTGCCAGTCCCAGTCTGTCCTGATCTCTTCTGAAGCTGTCAACACGCCATCAAAAGTTGGTAGCAGCAAAACAGATGATTTTTAGGACACGGGAAGAGTTGCAAAGCAGAGTCAGATTGGCAATCAGGCTATGGTACTGGCTACAGTTTCTGAAGACTTGGCTGACGAGGGCATGGCACACACAGCAGGCAGTAGATATGTCTGATGCACTGGCCAGGCACTGACCAAACCAGGCTTAATGGAACAGGAAGCACTGCAAAGCAATGGTCGTTCCTCCTGATTCCCATGTCTGCAAAGATGTTCTGGGATTTGAAGAAGTCATGGACTGCCCCGGATGACTACTAACAATTCTACTGAACTCATCAACTCGGATGCATAAGCACATTTTAGTATGCCAAATTGAAGATCTTACTTCTGACTTCTACAAAGCAGACATATAAAAAGGCCTAAGCACAACCATTCATTTAGTGACTGTGTATTCATAATCACTCTGAAACAGCAGGCTTCTACTGGTGGCAGCATGGCATGCCAACTTCAAAGGTGAAGCCCTTCAGAGCTCCCCTGTACCTCAAACACAGCAAGAGGTGGTACTTGGCAGTAAATGGGTAATATTCTATGGTTTTCCTCCTCCACCTCCCAGCAGAAAGCGCAGGTAGAAGACGGGAAACACCTTAAAGCAAACACATGTTTCATTTTCTCTTCAATCTTTTCTTCCATCAGTGAAAAACATACAGGAACATTCAAAGCCTATGAGTTCAGATCAGGTTCTTGTTATTCTCCCCTGCCTGTATGAGAAGGTTAAACGCAGTCACCGAACTCTGCATACCACCCTCAGTCACGAAGAACCCTCTGGCACAGCTCCCAGACCAGTAAAAAACGACCATTTCAGTCCCCAAAGCACGGAGCCTGATCCATTTAAGCAAAACAACTTCTACTGACAGCTGGTTTTCTTAGCATATTCACGTCTGTGTATTTATCAGAGAAAAGCCCTCCAGGACAACAGTGTTTATTACAGGATTATTTCTGTGAACACAGGGAACACAGCATTCACTGAGCAACAGTGTTTCTACCCTAATATAGTTTTTTCTTAAAACGTGAACCAAGATGAACTCATTTTTATGTTCTTTAGCATGGATGACTCATGAAGGAAAAAAAAAATTACATACATTGAATTTTTTCTTTTAAGAAAAAACCCCAAAACCTTCTGATCCACATTCATGGGTAGTATGCTGACACACACTTTAAGCATTAATACAGAAATCAGCCGTTAAATCCTGCACTGATTCTTTGGATTTAGGGTCTAATGACTTTTAATAAATGGGAAACAAAGATATGATGGGCAGTTTCATTTCAAATTTCCCTCCCATATGAGTATCTATACTTTCACTAGAAAGGCAATTTTGAACAAGCAAGATGTTTTCTGCCAACAGGTTTAGAGACACTACGAATAACTCACGGAAATGCAACAGACACATAAAGGGTAAACTTCCCAGCAGGTCCTTATCGTGCCCCAGAGCACAGCTGTGCCTACCTAGCTCAGCTGTATGACCCTCTTGCCAAAGCACAGCATCCAGCAGCAGAGGATGGAGAGCATCCTGCAACAAATCTGCCCTGAGGTGGGAGGAAGTGAAGGATGAGCTGGGGACACACTCATGGATGCTGACAAGCTCCAACCTCTCAAGTTGTGTGGTCAGCCTGTGTGGTTTCTCAGCTTACCACTTCCTCTAGAAGTGTGCAGAAACTGTTTTCTATGATACTACAGTAAAGATGGTAGTTTTCTTAAAATAAATACATCTCATAAATATTCCATGTTTAATTTGAACTTGATGTAATTTTGAAATAATTGAAAGTAACTTGTTACTGGCATCTGTTTATTGATGGAATGCAACAAAAAGTCAGAAGTATTCTAAAAACTATAGAATGTAAACTGTTTCAAGTGACTGATTTCAAACTAAGGGAACATCAAAAGTTGCTGTTAATGTGTTTTGAACAAATAGTATTAAAATGAACTTTTCAAATTAGCAAGTTTTAATGGAAGAATTAAACCAGGTATAGTTATGGACAGTTATTGATGAGATTTTTATAAATTAATACAAATGCTTCTCATCCCTAAATGTGGGGTTGGTTGTTTGACTGTAAGAACTGCACTTGCCACTCTTGCAGCCAGACATCACACCACACAAGTCAATAAAGCACCAGTATTGACTTGAATGATCCACAGCTCTTCTCTACGGCATTTCTACCTGCTGCTTCAATATGTGGACTTTTTCAAGCCAACCGATGTACTAACATCTTCACCCCACACCATGAAAGGGGGACATTTCCCTGATTTTGGAAATCTCTCTTCCAGAGTCTCTGACAAAGTGCAGCCAAAGCATTAGTAGTATTATGCTTACTATATATTTAAAAAAATAGAGGAAACGTGTTTTACAAAAACTCTTCAAAGCAAAAAAACCTATATTCACATTGCTAGGACTCAAATTTGCTGACAAGATCTGTGGGTATGTATCATTTTTAGAAAAGGCAGTGCGGGAATGTATGTTTATATGGCAGAGCACAAGAGCAATGAAAGCTCTTGGGAAAGCAGGAGATAACTCACTTTACACAAACAGGCCCTTTTCCTCTTATTGCTCTACAAACCTGAAATGTTATTTCATATGTCAGGAAAATGCTGTTCCTGTTTGCTCATTCTTCCTAAAGTGAACATATTTTAGTATTAGAAAAATAATTGTGGGAATTCGGTATTTTTCACGTTTTGTTGAGTACTTGGGAATGTTATGTTGGGAACTATCAACTACTACTTGGTACACCTCAAAACCCGCTGCATAGGAAAAATACACTGGTAATTTGCTTACATGGCTTTTGTAGATCCAATTACTGTGAGCAGCAGGAAAGAACTTTTATAAGCAGAACACAATTGAAATGTAACATGCCACGGCCTCAAGTCATTAAACTAATCCTGAGGGCTTCTTGAGGCTTTCTGTACTTTTGGCAAAAAGTATAAAGAAGTACACATTGTTTCTTCAGTTCCCAAACACTGGGAAGTTAAATATCTAGACTGTCAGCCCCTGCTAACACACGGCAGAGACTGGTTTTGGGAAAAAACAAGAGAGAACTGTATCTTTTCTATTTTCTAAAAACTGTACGCTTTTCTAAAGCACAATTACACAAACACTGGAAACATACCCATACATTTTTTCATGGCACATAAAAAGTAGCCAGTAGCATAAAGGGAGGTGCAACAGCTCACAAGCAACTTCGGTAATTATGCATTATCAGTACCTAGATACTGTGATGAAAATGTTACAAATGCAGACAGTCAGATCGACTTCGATGAGTGAAGTATCTCAACTTCAACACACAGATAATGTGACAAGGTGGGGCATGGAACTCCAGGGTTTACTGGCATGATTTGAACATGACTGCATCAGCTATAAATGACAAAGCCATAAATAAATCAGAATGTCAGATACATACCAGCACCATTCAAGTATCTTTCTGTTGTATCGCTCTACATCACACATCTAAAACCAGACGGTCTTTAGGGCACTGAGAGAAAATGCAATACTTTTAGGAAGACAAAGAGTTCCTTTGTATTGCTATTCTGCTTGGTACCAAGAGGTTAACATCTTTCTAAAGACAGTGTTGAAAGTGGGAAAATACGCAGTGTATTCATTAGCTCATGGATGATTTAGACAGATATACCTGGGTGGCCTGAAACACACTTCACCATCAACATGTGACTACAGCTGAAAACACATTGGAAATTAATGGTAGCCCATTTGCTTTTAAGAGTTCAGAAAAAGAATTCTTTGGAACAAGGAAGGATAATTACATGTTTGACTACAATTATTCCCTCAACTGATGCTGACAAAAAGTAGTGAATTGATGAAATATATGAAAATGTGAAAGCTACTAAATATATTATCTGGGTGTTTGCGCATGCACATGTGACCTACGTTTTCTTAAAGTATCTTGGAAGTCTTATGTCTTCATTTAATCAAATTCTGGTTTTTAATTTCTAAACTGCATCCAAGAGTTTATTCAGATCAATACTCTTGTTGAGCAAAATGTCAATATACCATGTTTCTTCACTCATACAAACTTCATCCCCAAGTTATTATAAAACTGTGGTAGTCAGTATTTCCCATCTTTTTTTCTCTACACAAGAGTCATCACCAGTTCAGAGGAAAGTCAACTGCAGTACTAGCCAAAAAACAACACATCACCAAAACAATGCTAGACCAGTTTGAATGTGGTATACCTGAAAATTCTTATATAGGTTTTTTTTTAAGCATTACAAGAATGAGATACTGAAGACAAGGAGAAGCATTAAAACATTCTCAATTCCAGAAAAGGAAGAAAAGAAATTTAATGAAAACAGATTGATTTTTAGTCCTCAGTCTTCCATTTTAGGAGTAAAAATCTGTTTCTCAGCAAATCTATTTGCCAACTGGTAAACAGATCAGTAAGGTTCAATGCTCTTAAAATGAAATATTCAGATATTCTCCTGAAAACAGTAATTTACTAAAGCTGCAAATTCCAAAAGCATAGCAAACCAAGCCCTTTAGCTTCTACAACAGTACTTTATTCAAATGTATTATGTTTATATAGAGAACTTAGCCTCCCAAAAGAAAAAAAAAAAATTTAAAGATTTCCCCCCACAAAAGCTATCACTATGTTGTACCACAGAAGACATTCAAAATACACTGCTACAGGAAAGGACAGCATAGTCCTCTGAGATTGTGATGCTACAGGAATACCACACACAAACAGAACTAGCTGAGAGAAGATCTGTCATTTCTCCACTACACACACACATACTCACCGTAACCACTATAACTTTAAGCAATTTAAAGCAATAGTATGTTATCATCTAGTATGTTATCACATATATCAGGAAAAGATCAAAAAGTTCCGAGATGAAGTAGAATAAACATTCCAGAAGAAACCTGTCTCACTCACTGTTCAATACGTGGAGAGAGGTACAGCTTAGGAAAAACCTGAGTAGCTTCTGCATCCTCAAAACTAACGGAGAGAAGTGCAACATCTTCTCCAGGGTCTTCATTCACATCCTGTACGTATAAAAGTAATATAAAATGGTAAATAACAAACTGAATATTTAAAAGCTTACAGATAAGAACTAGTAAGTCAAATATGAATTTATTTAGGAGATGCTTAAGTGAGGAATCTAAACTGTAACCGCTGCAAAACAGGTTGCAAAATTATTCTTTCTTACTGTATTTTCACTTTAAAGATATTTTGCTCTGCTTAATTTCCTTTAATGTATCAAAATAAAATTACTGAGTTATCAAGTATACAGTACTGTAGCTCTTCTTCAATTAGGTGAACTATAAATTTCAGTAAAGATACAGATTTTGTTTTTAGGAATTCCTGGTTTGACATCAGATGCAAATGCCAAAGAATTCTTTAAAATGTTGCAATATCACTGAGTTATGACTACACATTTTGTATTTGTTATTTTTCAAAGTAGTTTATGGTCCAAACTTTCTGGTGTATTGTATTCAACTCCTTTTGTGGATGAAAAACATTTCTGCAATTAGAAATTTTTATCTAGAAGTCACTGTCTTCGAGTTTCCTGCAAATTAAATCTATGCATTGCTTGTAGCAAAGCATGCAGGCTCCAGAAAAGTACTGGGAAAAAAAATGCATGCTAAATACAAGTCAACCTTAATGTATTCACAGTTGAGGCTTTCTTTGTATCAGAACAATCAGTTACAGCTTTGGGATCATCTAGAACAAACTGTTACTGGTTAGGACCTGACATCCCTCCAATTCATAAATCACATACATTATGAACGAGTGCATTTCTGCCACACACAACTTCATTTAAGCTCTTGACTTCTTGTTAGAAAGTAATGAGTTAGCTGCACAGTCACCTTCACTGATAGCAAATAATATGGTGCCACTTTCTGCTCACAAGTAAATCTTTTAACATGTTCATATGTACACAGCAACTTGCCAAGACGCCTTTGTTTTCATTTGTTTTGGAAAAATAGGAGAGGAAGTAAGATATGTGCTCAAAGCAGGATCAACATGGTGCAGAGTGCCCTGGTATGCGCTGTCTTACAGCCAGCTGAGAGGAAGGAACAGGCAAACCACTTTAATTTTCTTAGGAGGCCCTGCCCTAACTGGG